>JAYKKI010000007.1:32872500-33157500 GCA_039881145.1 Druceiella hillmani | reverse complement strand
TCTGAAAAAGTCATTTAACATCTGGGCATATCTCTCCGAATTCACAGTTACAGTTTGGCCACGTTGATTTTCAAAGAAATAAGGCCCTATGATTGCAGATGCAGACATGGCACACCAGACTGTTACTTTAGGCTTATGTAAAGGCTCTTGATGCATTTGTCTTGGGTTGTGGACATCCCAGTAACGAAAGTTCTGCTTATTCACATATCCTCCAATGTGAAAGTGAGCTTCGTCACTAAAAAATATGTTGCCATCCGGGTAGCAGTACGAAATCTCAACAACGTCACTTCCGCGTAAGTTTTTCTTAATTCAAAGTCAGAATCGTGTAAATCTTGAACAATTTGAATTTTATATGGATGGAACCTGAGCTTTTTTCGCATTATTACCTGTAAAGTTGATTTCGGAATTCCCAATATCGATGAACGTGTACGCAGTGATAAACGGGGATTTTCAACGACAGAAACCATAACACGCTCGACATTTTCATCCGTGGCTACCAATGGTGTAGATCCTGGCCTGGGCCTATTTAATGTTGATCCTGTAGCTCTGAACCTTGCTACCCATGACTGAATGAGGTTGATCGATGGTCCATCACGTAATCGACGAATACTGTAACGATTATTAAATCGACGGCCTGCTACAGACAGCGAAAATCCACTCGAAATGTAGGCCTCGACGGCAAAAGCGCGGTGCTCTCCACTCCACTGTTCCATGGCTACTAAAATATCCGCACCGCTTGCGCTTCTAACGACACCCCCCGCGCCCCTCTTATGCGTTGCGTTCAGAAACTATGTTAGTTCAAACTTTGAAATCTGCCACTGGACACCCTGGTACAATAGTTTTTTAAACAATTTGGCTTGCGACAGTGTTTACTTCCTTAAAGTAATTTTAACCTTTTTTTATGTGACGTATTTAAAAGTAAACTTGACCTAATGAACGATATATTTATGCAACAAAAACATTATCCAATAATAGTAGGATAACCTGAAAATTACACTAATTATTCTCAGAATAAATTATGATAAATATGAAAGGTTTAAGGAAAATAACAAACTTTTCCTTTTAGCGCCGTACCAGACAGCATGTCTCACTGCGCAGTTCGGCACACAACAAAACAATGCACATTGCGTTATAAAAACCCACTTATATACGTATACTTATTGATGTACGTCTGTATATTATTGAAAGGTCGCAAGATAAACTTTGGTAAAGTTTTACACGAGTATGAACATATATAAACTATACTTACCTATATCTACATATCGTATAATTTATCATTCATGTACTCCTTTGTTTATTTACTTATTTATCCAAGCATAAAGCTCGATTTAAAATATAAACGTTACAGAGGTTAGTTACGCGTCACGAAAAACAATGTGACAAAGTAATCAATCACTGAAAGGGTACAATTCATATATCAATCAATTAAACAAAAACTCTGTAGCCACATGCTTAAATGAATCAATCGCGAAAAAGAAAGTGTCAACATTTTGGACACCATCCATAACAGATGACAAAATTGAGAGATGTCATGGTAAAAACTGCAAGAGAATGTCGCAGAAATTTGATTCGCGGTCGAGAGCCATAAAATGGTACATGGCTTCTAACTCGAATTTAAGGTTCAGGACTAGAAAACCAAACCTAGCTTCGAAGTGTTTTCGATAACTTTCTATAGCAACTCTAGCTTAGAAACCAAAGAATCCTAGCCGACTATCTCTAAAATGGAAATAATGAGATATCAATCAGTAGAGTAATTTAACAAATAGTGAATATATAACTAATACATTCTGAAATAAAAAAACTTTATGATTTTTATTCTTGTTATCTCCAACATGTGTGTATATATTTTTTTGGAAAAAAAGAGTTTAAATTATCAGTAAACAGAAAACACTTATTGAGCTAACAAATGATAAATTAACTAATTTTGCTTCCCCGGCTTACGAGAGAATTTATAAACTTGCATAAGAACGTGAAATTCCAATGCGATAAAAATGAACCAAACTTTAAAAGAGCTTACCTTCAAGAATTTTCCAATAATATTAATACTACCGTGGTCGCGGTTATTTTTAAAACCAAAATAGACTACGTTTAAGATTCAATATATTGGCTATATGAACTACAAAGTTTGTGGGATTAGTGATAGTGTAACGGTTAGGACAAAAAACAAATTGTTAATAAAGTGTTATATACGTATTGTTAAAAAAAAACATTTTATTAATATTCGTAAGCTGAGGCTGCTCCTAAGAAAAAATGCGGCGATGGTGTACTATTTCTAATATTTTTTACGAAAAATAAGGTAATCTTGATGGATCTGTGAATGAAAAAATGCTATGAAGAATCGTTCTTGGAAAGAGACGTTATACGCGACAATTTGTAAAATACTGATAATTTGATAGACGTGAGGATTTGACGTTTAAATGAAAAAGTGAAAAATCATACAGCAACATTGTAGAATATTTATAAAGAGATTCATCATTAATAAATGATGACAAGATTGATGGGAGATAGTTAAAAAATTTATTTCCAAGAAAATGTCACCTACAAAAAATAATTTTATACGATATGCAGTTTGCACTATTTACGTAAAATCTCATCTTTATTTTCATTTACTATTATTTCGATCATAATTACCGACCTAAATAGAAGAAGGGACCCAACCAACACCATAAATATCGTTTTTTTTTAATGAATTAAAATAACAGAAACACATAAAGGAAAGATAACATCTTTCGCCAGGACTCTATCAAGACTAAGTGCTCCGGCTTAATTATATTCAAACTTACAGCATTCAATGTGTACCAACAAACCGCCATCGGCACTGTAGATTTAATTGTTGTAATCACATTTAATACTGTCATACTTATGTAATTATGTGAAACAATAAATAATTCATCGCCAATAATGGCTTCTAATATCCGATGATATTGTACACTAGTATACGATTCAGATATATGAGAACAATTGAACTTGTATAAACGCTTTTATGAAATCTGGGCATGAGATCATACATTTTTTTTAGATTTTCCGCCGTTAGATTTCTACTTTTTCAGCTCAACTCAGCTCAACTCTTTTAGCGGAAGCATTGCCTTGTTTTACAATTGCTAAAAGAAGCTGTTTTATATCATCATCATCATCATCATCATCATATATATTAATACGCTAAGGTTAAGATGTTACTCTCCCTTTTTATAAAAAACCTTACAACTAATCCACATAAATTATATATCATTTTATAGATAATTGCTTGCTCTACCGGCATCCACAACTAAAAAATTTATTATTGCTATTGTTTTTGCAAATTAATTAATTATTAAAATTATATACACAAAACAGCAATGCTGCCATCTAACGGCTCAACGTCAATATGATTGACGGTCGGTAAAATTTTTGTTTAATTTCAAATCCACTCACGTATAAATAAAGTGGCGCTTTAGCTCAATGCTTTTGATACTTGCGCCTCTATATGTCAATTTTAGTAAAATATTTGTTTGATCTGTCATCTGAGCTTCATAATGGAATAAATAATGCGAAGACTTCGCACGGGTCACGCTAGTCCATTGTTAACAACATAATGGTCGCTTATATTTCCCTTGTTCACGTTGCCTATACCGTGCATTTCCACCTTCTCACGGCATGTTCACGTTGCCTATACCGTACATTTCCACTTTCTCACAGCATGTTCACGTTGCCTATACCGTACAATCCGTACATTCAAGTATCATACTAGCAATCCTGAAGTATGATTCCCTAATTATAAATGAAAAATTTTCATCGTTATTTGTATTTCTTATTTTAAATACCATTACTGAAACGGAAAACAATGTGTGTTTGTTGCAATATAATATGCAATTTATACTTTTCAAATATTTATAAACTTTATAAAGAACTTGAAATTATCGACGTGTTTTTATATTCCAACGTTATACCAGAACCCAAGCTCTAAAGCAAAAAAACACGGCAGCATTTTGCAAAAAAAAAATTTCTAAATTTAACTCTTATTTCCTATATTAATTACATAACATGATCCTACACATTTTGAGCCACCGTTACCGCTACAACCACAATTTGAGCCACCGTTCTAAATTTAGAGTAACCGTAGATTATTTAACCTGTTCATCGTTAACCAGAAAGGTTTCGAAGTTCCGAGAAGTCCTTATTTGAAGCGCATCTTATTTTTCATTAAGCTAATCTATGTGCATATTTCAGTAGAAGCTGATATTAAACCGAAATCGAATGTAGTCAGTCTTTACTAAAAGAATACATTTAAATAAAGACAAATGACGAAGTCTTTGAATTAGCCCAGTACTTGCTATCGAATCGTGACAGAATTCCGCCTACGCACACCAAAAATTCACCACCATCATAAGAGAACGCGTCATACCAACCGTCGATGACTAAATAATAACGCTCAATAATTAAATTATCTATACACTCATGTAAAATATATTAAAAACAGTGATAATTTGATTTGTCCAACCGCACTGGGCCAGTGAATCACAACTGATACAGACGAGTCGCGACGCACATCCCCTCATTGACGTAAATCAGCGTTAGGTTTGTAGGCTAACCTTAGATGATAGCTTTACGTGCGTCGTTCGATTTCTGCGTTATTATTAAATAATTCCCGAGCGGCGGCCCCTAAACCTCAAATGAATTCTTTTCATCATACGAATGAAGTGTCTGATTGTACAACGACAACAATCCTTGAAAGCATGATAACTACACATTCGTCCTTCATCAGAGTAACACATCAATATATTTTACCTCCCTCCATTTTTAGGATTTCGTATCAAAACTAAAGACGCAAGATAATCTCTTTGGGAAAAACATTTGACAACTTTTTGAAATACCTCACCATATATCGAACTTGGATATGATAAATATTTGTCTTTTGGACCTCGTCGAGTGGAATATGGCTAAAGAGGTCTTTTAAAATGCGATTGGAAATATCTTGTGGTATTTTTATACATCATCTTGGCGTGATGTGGGTCTCTGAAGTGTTTTGCACTGTACTATATCCCCTTTATTTTGCTTTTTAACTATGTATGTTAGAAACCTGAAAAACATGTTAACGGTATTTCGTGAGAACTTCAGTGCAATATTATTTACTTAGTAGTTTTATTTATGATCTCTGCAGAATATTTGTATATATTTATTCCTAAGACTATTTAAAGTCGAGAGGGCCTTACCTAATGTAGGTATGTGTTAAAAGGTGAGGGAGTCATACTTTACATTATTTAAAATCGAGTGGGCCGTACCTAAATTTTGTAAAGTCGTATGTGCCATATCTAAATTATTTATAGTCACATAGTAGAGTGACACGATACCTAAAGATCTTATTTTTATATTAATGCAGTTGAACGTAATCCTAGTATTTCTTAACAGGATATTGCATATTTACTGGGAACTTTTCATGCCTATATGCCAAGAATAATATAAACTTAGTAAAGAAACAGGTGTAAAAACGACAATTTTGTTGATTGTGACTTAATGACTTTTATTAAATAAGTTTGTACTCAGAGAGTCCTTTCGACAACATCATCTATGCCTAGTTAAAAAAATATTTGATCTCCTTTGCATTTATATCTAGTCGCTACCGGGATAAGAAACTTTTATAAAAACATTGAACATTGGTTTATTTCAACGCTAAGAAAGTTAGAATAATAAAATCAAACTCATTTGGTAAATAAAACAATCACAAAGGCAAAGAATGCAGTAAACTATGTTAACAATGTAGAATTTTGCTTTAGAATACTGTGTTGTTTAATGACCAAAAGAAGATATTGTTTTTTTTCTTGGTTTGTGATGATTAATTTGTTATATTCCTAGAATATAACACCATTCCTAGTCTGTGATATTCTTAGCAATTCGCACAGAACGTACTATATATTTGGCAGCCTCGTGGTATTCATCTTGTTCCCAGCGTTTTTGCTAATGGAACCCCATTAGCAAAAACGCTGATGAAATTTTAAGGATATTTAAAAGATCTGAAAATGTTGCCAGAAAAGGTACTTAGCTGAGTGATTGCATATAAGCTGAGGTATTTATGACAGTGGCCTGAACCTTCTACGTTTAACGCGGTCAATTTTTCTGTTTAGTTTACGAAGAAAATGCGATAAGCTATTCGGGCAGGTATCACTTTTAACATTGTTTGTTTACATTTTTTAAGTTTTAAGCTCTTTTAAAAGCCACAAATCTTTTCTTGATACCGAATATACTACATGAGATAAAAAGCAGTATCACATAAATTTCAACAACGAAAACACAAATCTCTGTAATTGTACTTAGTTCCCGTATGGATACTTTAAACTAGTCTTTAATCATGAAAAAAATCATTTCATGATTACGCCTCCAAAAACAAAACCTCCTCTACAAAACTGTAAATTTTAATAACTCGTTGTAATCATCTTAAGGTTGATAATCACGTAGTTGATAAATGGAATTAGCATGTGGCTTTTTCAGCGAATAAAATTATTATGTTTGTTACAAATTCCACTAATCGTCTGCAACTGAAAAGACTAAAAGTGTCTGTAACTCAAAAGACCCAACTAAAAAGGTGCCCAACTGTTTGTGATTAATATAGGGTCAAACAGTTCTAAAAGCTTTAAAAACTATATATCTGATCCACTTGAAGCACCAAGAGAATGAATACGTCTTCTAATAATATTCTCATTATGTGATGGCAACAATGTAAACAATGCAAATCATCCCTTCTAGTAGAAGCTTCTCTAATAGAAGTTTAAAAATTGGCAAAAGTTAAACGACATCCCGTTCTTGTATTAAAATAGGCAAACGATCCACATTTTGATATCTAAATGAATAGTGAGAGTCATATCTGGCTTGAAATCTTTTCTCAACCACAGTGCTACGTTTTGACTTTACTATACACGCTGGCGACAAATGGATGACGAATTTGTGTTGAATTCCAAATATCGGTTCCTTTACTTTCGAGCGTCAAAGTTTAAGCAACAGTTACTTTATTATTAAATTCAGCATAATCTAGGCTTGCGGCTAAATTTCAAGTACGAAACTTTTTGTACTGAAACTGTTTGTTTTTTTTACGCTTAGACCGAGGTGAATCTATTGTCGACCTGCCATCACTGAATCATTTTCTTCATCACTGCAATCACTGGTGATGGTAGATGAATAAAGTTTATACTTTCAATAAGGAATTTTCGATGCTTCTTTTTTTCACAGCCGAAGAATATTAATTTCTTTCTTCTCTTTTTTGCTTCTTTTTTTATTCGACTTTGTCTACACTATCAATGGGCTTTTGGTCACTCAGCAATTAAAACCAGTCTGTCTCCTTCAATAATAATCATCTTTAAAGCATCTGTATGTGCAATATCAAAAAGATCTTCCAAATTATGTTGCCATTTCTTCTCTTTCTTTTGTAGACCTTCTGAGCGTTTCTTTTTGTTTTATTTATTTTTGTTCGACTTCTGATATTCTCTAAACTATTTTTCTATTCTTATTTATATGATAGCTTTCTTTAATACATTGTGAATACATGCTCATATCCAAATTGCCACTTACAAGCGCACTTCATTTATACTTCATTAATAATTTGCTAAACTACGGTTTTGGTTGACTATGATGGAAAAATAAACTTAGCACTTCTTTTGTGGATGGCAACTTGCTTTGTTTTAACTGCTTGTACTACTAACCAGATACTTGTTTTAGTCCTTTTCTTTACCAGAGGAATTATGACAAGACGCCATGACGTCCCGCGACAACAAAAAAGCGTATCGCGCTTCGCTTTTTGTTTGTATTTGTATTTGTATAGTTTTTGTTTGTATAGCCAATTCACGAGAACGGGGAAGCGGAGAAAGTCGTGGAAAAGACAATAGTTGCATTTTAGATTAAAATTAGGTGTTTTAGCTATTTGCGCCCATGGAAGTAATAGGTATTAATTTTTCTCATATTTTTAAAAGTGACGTGTGATAGCGACCTCCAAATTTCGTGTCGAGTTTTAATATAATAGAACAAAATTATGGGGTGACGTGGCGATTTTTCAAAAGTCAAATAGTTAGAGGCTATCTAATGTGTAATTATTAATACCGTTTAGGTATTAGAGACCTCTGCCAGACGGGCGGACGATGATCCCCAAAAATCGAGTTCTGTTTTGATTGTTCGAAAACGAAACCCTAAAATAAGTTTATCTGTAGTGAAGATTTAATGATAATCTTTTGTTCATGATGACCTAGTTTCATAGTTCATTTAACTGATTCTAGGAGACTTCCTCAATTAAAGTGAATTGGTCCTGATATAATATAGAGGGTGAAGAAACATGCTATGAAAAATTTATAAATAAGTAACTAAAACATGCTTTTGTAACCAAATTGAGACAAATAAAACGAGTTCAAACTCGATAGGTTACCTGTTAACCAAAGCGAAAAAACTAAGCAATTTCTCTGTAATTACACAAAGAAAATGAGTACTGCTTTTTGAAACTCTATTTAAATATAATCCAGGCCTGTAGAAAGACAAACAAAGAATTCAATCTCAAAAAAAAGTTATGACATTCTATTTAAATGTAAAAATTATTTTTATTGCAAACATTCTCATTTTGTTCTCATCGCGTAACAATGAGAATGGAGTTCTGTTAGCCCTAGCACGAGGTATTGATAAACCTGTAACCAATTCTTACATTGTCTGCAAACAACTATTTAAACGATTACTTTTAATTGCATAGTTTAGATATTAACAGTTTTTACCACGACAAGCAACGTCATAAAAAATAAATTCCAAAGATAAAGCCGTAATTATTCAAATAATGGATACATTTTCTCATGTCGAAACTAAAGTTAAATGTTATGCTTTATCGACATTCGATAGAGTAAGAAAATATAACGTAATCTAATAAATTAAACAACATAAAGTAACTAAAGCTGTGTAAAATTGGAGCAGTCCAAGAGGTAAATAATGTAGTTGAATTTGAACGAAGACGGAACGTAACGCGACAAGAAGTACTTTACTTTAAACTTACAGAGTACCCTCACAGTCATTACATTTCTACAATTATACATAACGAATAGTTTAAAAGTATTAAGTGAAATATTAGCAACTGTAGCCACGCTACAACAACGATTTTTCGCGAAGGAAACAAAACAGTAAATATTATAGATTTGCTGCATTTAAAATATTTTACCCAGAACTCAACATTCATTTGATAAAAACAATGTGAATTCCTTAATTTCTTAAACACTAAAGCACGGTGAAACAAATGCAAATATAATATAAGAATGAAAGAGAAAATTCAGCAACATAATAATGTTTTATCATAACTAATATATGGGAAAGGACTCATGGGAAAAAATTCAAAAAAATCCAGGCGGAATTGTTATCAACGTCCATTGAAGTCAGATTTTCTATATTATGCTGGAAGGGTAGAAAAATTAGTAGAAAAATATCTTTCACGGTTATACACTTTGATAAAGACAATATACTTTTATAAATACTAACTTGACAGAATGGAAGGGAGAAGCATCGCCTAAGCCTACTTTTCGGATGGCTGTTGATATAAATAGGAAACATAACTATGACTAATTCAGGAAATAAGAATAGAGACTGAAATATTAATGAATTTGAGTTCATTTTGAAAAATATTAATGAATGAGCAAACTTTAATATAATTAAAGAATTTAAATATTTAAGATCACTATTTACTGAATCAATTGAAATTCGTCATATTAGTGTTGTAGTAAAATTTATTATTTAAAAGTGATGTGTAAACCTATTGTACTATATTGATCGAAGACATGGACTTGGAATACAAGGAATTATGATCTAAGCAACATTTCAGAAAGAAACGTATTTATGATATTTTTTAATCAATTTTTGATAGATGTAACAAATGCCATTGCCACTAAAGCCAAATGGAAAGTAATCCAGTAGCTAGGAAATATTTTTAAAGATTGGACCAGAATAAGACTGTTAAGAGGATAATCAAAAGAAAGCAATGATGCTCAAGGCTCGGAAGAAGACCCATAAGAAAAGCAGCTAACAGAAAAGAAAAATTTGAAATCTCAAAGGAAGCCAGGTCTCCGGAACAAGGCCGGTAGCGCCAGAAATATAAGTGATGACACATAAATTAGAAAAATTTCTTTAGGGTGATTGTATAAATATATCATATTTTTATTAATATTCTCCACTAAATTATATACTTAATATCCTATCCTCGTGATTAAACATAGATTCGCACTGAAATAAACCCGCTTAACCTAAGTTCAGAAAACGCTTGTCGTACGCATTTAAAAGACCTTATGCCTCTGGAGTGACAGCGAAATTCAGGTGTTGGTGAATGGTCAGATATAGCGGAAAGTGATTCATGGGTATTACTGACCACAACTGTCTTATCTTGGGTTATTCACTCAATTTGATTGCTCGGTCAATTCCAATGACGTACTTCATATTATGCGAATTCGTTCTTGTTTTGAATTAAGAGGAAATTAATTATGGGTCAGTCAGTGTTGCATCAGTCGAATTAGAGCACCTTAGAATTCGTTACACAATATTTTATAATAATAAAAAATTTAATAATTTTGTGGCAAGAATAACTTAAATAATGACTTTCGTGCAATAAGACCTTGTGCATGACATATCCTCACTTACGATGATTTTCAAAATGTTTTCCGCGCCGATAAAATTTTCAATAAATTACTTAGTTCACACGTGGAAATCTAACGATGATCTCAGTTATATTAAAACTTATTTTATAGACATATTTCCCCTGAAGTTATATTATGAGCTTATTAATAATGACACAAATGAAATGAATAATTTTATTAATGAACAGGTAGAAATAATATTAAGGATAGCAGTAGATAGAAGGAAACATTTTGAACAAAATATTCACAAGTTTTCCTTCTTTAAGTTTTGGTAAAACTATATTTAACCACGATGCTAAGAGTATTCATAATGAAGAAGGAAAAAATGAGACACGTTTCATCTCCTTGCCCTAAGTATTGTAAAAAATATTCAATGAACTTATTTCCTTTTCATTATCTTTTTTTATTATCCTTGTTGTATATGAAGGGATTGAAGAGATTACCTAGATAAAGGTAATGTTATTGTACACATAAAAAATATGTGACATAAGTAGCCCTGTTTAAAAATACAACATGTAAAAATACGTATTAAGATATATTAAATAGATTTGTCGCGGTAGGAATTCATCAACAGACTGATAAATTCTCTTTTCATAATAAAGAAGGAAAAAATGAGAAAGGTTTCATCTCCATGACGTAAGTATCGTAAAAAAATTTCGATGAACTTATTTCCTCTTTATTATCTTTGTTTTTATCCTTGTTGTATATGAATATATTAAAGAGATTACTTAGATAAAGGTTATGTTATTATATGCATACAAAATATACAATATAAGTAACACTGTTTAACAATACAACATGTAAAAATATGTATTAAGATATATTAAATAGATTTGTCGCCATAGGAATTCATCAACAGGGAATTCATCTCCATGCCGTATGTATTGTAAAAAAAATGTTCAATGAACTTATTTTCTCTCGTTATCTTGGTTTTTATCCTTGTTGTATTTATTGTATGTATTATTATTATGAATTAAATGGATTACCTAGATAAAGGCAATGTTATTATATGCATAAAGAATATATGATATAAGTAACACTGTTTAACAATACAATATGTAAAAATACGTATTAGGATATATTAAATAGATTTGCGGTGATAGGAATTCATCAACAGACTGATAGCGTTAGCGTATTCGTAATGAAGAAGGGAAAAATGAGACACCTTTCTTCTCCATGCCGAAAGAGAGCCTTGTAAAAAATGTTCAATGAACTTATTTTCTCTCATTATCTTTGTTTTTATCCTTGTTGTATATGAAGGGATTGAAGGGATTACCTAGTTAAAGGCAATGTTATTACATGCAAATTTTATGTATATAATGGTATTATATACATAAATAATATATGACATAAATAACACTGTTTAACAATACAACATGTAAAAATACATATTTGCAGCGGTAGGAATTCATCAACAGCCTGGTGGGTTCTAAAAAGCTGACTACTTTGTATATTTGTCATTAGGAGTGATTAAACCTTATCGCTAAAATCGTTCGGAAATTAAAATGGAGAAAAATCTTTTAAAGTTATTTGGTTTCTTATAACAGAAGAACAATAAGTGTTTTACAAAAATAAACTATTAAAAAATTATTATTAGCAAGTATTAATTCGTTACAATGTCAATAAATGATATAAATTATGTTTCGATCAGAGTATATAATTATTAAAGGAGACGCTATTAAGAATTTTATGATAGACGAAAGTGCATTAAAAATTGCGTACCATTGAAAAAGAAGAAAGACTTATAAGGTGACTAGATTTGTTACAAACCATTAGAAAAAAACTATTTAAAACTTCATTAGAAAGCATATTTTAGATAAGTGTATAAAATATTCCTCTTCTCTTCTCTTTATTATAACAGAAATACAATAAGAGGCTTAAAAAAATAAACCATTAGAAAAAAAGTATTTAAAACTTCATTAGAAAGCATATTTTAGATAAGTGTATAAAATATTTCTCTTCTCTTCTCTTTATTATAACAGAAATACAATAAGAGGCTTAAAAAAATAAACCATTAGAAAAAAAGTATTTAAAACTTCATTAGAAAGCATATTTTAGATAAGTGTATAAAATATTTCTCTTCTCTTCTCTTTATTATAACAGAAATACAATAAGAGGCTTAAAAAAATAAACCATTAGAAAAAAAGTATTTAAAACTTCATTAGAAAGCATATTTTAGATAAGTGTATAAAATATTTCTCTTCTCTTCTCTTTATTATAACAGAAATACAATAAGAGGCTTAAAAAAATAAACCATTAGAAAAAAACCATTCAAAACTTTATTAGAAAGCATATGTTTAGATAAGTGAACAAAATATTTCTCGACCAGAGTCTATAATCATTAAAAGAGACGCTATTAGAAATTTTCAGAACAGACGAGAGTGCTTAAGCCGTTGTATGTTAGTGAATATAACGAAAAAGTAGCCGGAAGCAAGCGGTATGTTACGCTCATATATATTGGTAAAGGAAATTCAAAATAATGACTAAAACAATTATTACACATTTTGATTTTCCTTTTTAAGGCATCTTAAATTGAACTTATATCTTGAAGCGGCGGCCATTTAATTTTATTTATCTACAAAAAAACGATAACTTGAAATATATTTTTACAATCGCATTACTGAGTTTTATTTCTAAGTATGTTATATAAATTCTTTAAACAACCATGATTTTAAGATTCAAATAAGTTGGACAAAGATGCAAATTTGGCTCATTTCACATCTACGGCATAGTTTGAAAATCGTTAATCTAGATTACTTGAAAAATATATAATGAAATCTAGATTAAGTGAAAAAAGAGACAACAATTATTTACTTAAATATTTACGTTGTAATTACAAGTTTACGTTACAATATCTAATCTCTAAAGAACTCAGTCTCATTCTAATTAATTTAGTAGATCTCTAACCATAATATATAAATAAATGAGGATAAACATACATTGATATGCACAATGTACAGATGATACGTATTTATAATGTACACTATGACTATATACATATTTTCAATGGATAAATGACGTATAATAAGGTAAATCAATGTCAGCAATCACCGTATATGTCTGCTGGAATATCCATATTACGTTTTCGTTACCAGAAATTCCCTTTTTAATTCCAACATATTACGTTCACTTCAATAAGGTAACTCGTTATATTAAATTTCAGTAATGATAATTAAGACGAAGTAATTAATTTATAAATTTAAAAATATAACAAACGAAATAAATAAGAAGTCGCGATTTTTACCAATGGTATGCGCACATAAAATATCGCTACGTTTGTTAAGATGAATTTTTCGTTCAATTGTTATTCTTTTTCAAATTTTTTAAATTTATTGCAGACATAGAAATTATATATATATACTTAATAAATATATTCCTGTAAATATACAAAGCAAATGTAGAAATTAAGCGCATATAACACTTAAGGTGGCTAAGACTTTAAGTGCGTATAACACAGAAATATATTTAATATTCCTGTAAATGTCCAAATTCCAATTTCATAAAGAAATTAAGTGTATATAACACTTAATAAATATATTCCTGTTAATGTCCATATTCCAATTTGATAAAATCACATTTTAAATAGATAAACTGTTTTGGCAAGTTGACTAATCGCCATAGCGGCTCTGCTACTCCAACGAAGTGTGGAGGTATACTCGTATATACGTAGGAGGTATACTCGTATATACGGAGGTATAATCGTATATTCGATTGATTACTGGGTCAACTCAGTAGAAGATAGAGCGAATAAGTAATAAAATGAAGAAGCAAAACACGATCGTATAATTGACACGTGTAACCGTGTTTACGGATTCACAAATCAAAAGGGCGATAATAATTGAAGTTTTTCGGTCATGGGAATATTAACACGAGGCCTGACCTCATAACCACCAACAGCGTCCGGCCGCGTTGAATTTTGGCTCTCCTATATATATTCGTGTTTTTCCATATGTGTTCTATAAAATTGAAGTTTAAAATGACGAAAAATTTTCTGGAGGACAAAAAAGGCTTGGGAGAGAACTTCGGAGGCCTTAGTCTCCTTTTTTTCCATCTTTCGGCCGACGTTAGAACATAATAAAATATTGTATTAGTTCATAAAACCAAGATGAAATTTAGATTCTAATCTATTCTAAAGCACTAATATAGTGTGTATGTGTCCAGCGAATCGCCTGAAACCTAAACCATTCGATGGATTTGATTTTGAATGTTGACTGATTTCCAAAATTGAAAATATTGATATGATTATAATACAATTCTATTAAATTATATTTCTCTTCTAAATTCTGAAAATAGAACCTTGTTCCTATCCGTCTTCTTTTCCCTGGACACTATCCTCTTTTTAAAAGAGCTTTTTTAAAGTGTCCGGTCTTTTAAAGAATGCAGTTTCTATTATTAACACATAATTATAATCCCTGAAGCAATGAAAGCCATAAACAATAATCATAAACTATATCTTAAGTTGTTAAGACTAAATATAAATATTTTAAGAACTAATTTGTCTAGAATTTTAAAACACGTGGAAATTTTGAATTTTATTTTACTGTTGATTTAATTTTCAAAGTTTGTTACCGGTTAATTTCAGTTTCAGAGTTTTAATTAAGGATATAGATTGGAGTCGTTTGCATTTATTATTGTTTATGCAAAACATTAAAATTATTTTATACGTAAACATAGATATAATTCTTAGTTTGTGGCCAGTAAGACAAATAAGAATTGTAATAAGAAAGACAAAATAATCTTGTTTAGAATTATATATTGTTATTAGTATTATAGCAGTATTATTTCATTTTTATATAATATGAGTACTTACTTTAACGATTTAAGTGTCCAGAGTAACATTTACCGCTCCCGCACTACCGTTTCATCCGCGACATATTTCCTCCTTAAAATATTTTCTTCTGACTACAAACATCACACATTTTTTTAGGATTCCGTAAGGGAACAAGAAAATCTTATAATTGTATTTTGCACAGTTTAAATATCCAGGGTAACATTACCCCTCCTTCAATATCCGCTTCATCCGCGTAAGTATTTCCTCTTTAAAAGCTTTTCTCCTGACTTTGCAGTCAGGAGAAAATCTTTTAAGCCCATACATTTTTTTAGGATTCCGTAAGGGAACAAGAATACCTTATAATTTTATTATGTACGTCCATCTATTCATCGATTTATTGGCATGCAATTTTATAAGTATATGCTTCATATGGAATTTCAATCAAAGTATAGAAATATTTAAAAAAATATAATATATCGTCACATCTATGAAAAGCGGGAGCAAATTTTCTCGCACATCCAATTTTTCAATTTTGAACCCCATTTACGAAATATCAAAGCAACTCCCCATTAATTTACTAACCTAGGGTTTGAAAAACCTGAAAAAATTTAAAAATTAAAATTTAATTAAAACTTTCAGATGAAATTAGTTTAGTTAATTTGTATCACCTATTTTAGGAGATATTGGCAACTACGTGACCCCACTTTGAGCGTGTTTCAACACTTATCCGCTTTATTTTTTTCTGTAACTACTTTTCTATAATTATAACTATTAACACTTATTTATCCGCTTTATTATTTTTATTTAACTATTTGTATCGGAAATTTTTTATTCATTTCTTTCATTAAACAATCATTTTAACCAAACTCTATACGATTGTCGATTGAATAGACCACCTCTGTAGGAAATAAATCCGTTTTTGTCCAAAGTGACAAGTAATTATTTTTAACCTAAATATTCCAATAAATAGATAGAAGTGATAGTATACTGTTATTTCCAAGAACATTGCAGCAGAAATTAATAAATAAATAGAAGTAATAGTAATGTTGTTATTTCCAAGTACATTACAGCAGAAATTAATAAATAAATAGAAGTAATAGTAATGTTGTTATTTCCAAGTACATTACAGCAGAAATTAATAAATAAATTTTAACAATAGAAATCAAATGAACGTATTACGATTACGGATGTAAATTATTTTTTATATTTATTTTTTTACATCGTATATTTATCCACATATTTATTATTTCCTCAGATATATATTATTGTTTCCAAATATTGCCTACAGTGAATTAATACTGTAATATTTATTTCATTGAAATATATTTTTGTTATGACGAATTGAACTATTATATTTATAAGTTGACAAATCAAGACATAAGCAGTCAATAAAGTAAACAGGAAATTCAAATCAAAGTCTAGTCTGCAAATTAAGCAGCTCGGAGATGTAAAGGATGAGGAAATAATATAATAACTTCCTCTCATCCGCTGAACACTAGCGAAATAAAAATTAGAGTAATTTATTCATTATCACAGACCATCGAACACTTACTGTCATGACTGCTGTTCGTTGTCTGAAGTTTCCAATGTCGCAAGTATTAGAACATTCAGACAGCTAAAAAGCATGTAAATGTGAAATGCCGTCTTAAAAAGAAACGCCCAAAAACCGCCTGGATCATTTACATCGTGCGCTACGTAGCAGGATGTTTAAAACTAATTTGGACAGCTTCGCGCTCATCTCAGGAGCTGGCTAGATCCGCCCTTGACAAAAAAATCAAAGGGACATCTTCATCATCACCCCCAAATATAAAATTACAAATTGCCAATTTTATAGACTTTCACTCTGATAAATAAAAACTTTTCTTTATTGTAATGAAAATTATGTTTATTTGTTTAATATTATAAAATTAAATATTTAAACTGTTAAAATCGACCTTACTTCGCTATATCAAAGATAATATTTTTTAACTAACACAACAAAAAGAATTTTTTCTTGTTTTTAGTAGAAATTACTTCCAACGGTATTAATTTTGTTTTTCTTGTAAATTAAAATACCTTATTTTCTTGTAGCTGTAGATTGATGTATGGAAGCATTTCAATTATTTTCTCTACTGACACGTTTTCTCTACGAAACATAATTTTGTAAACAGGTGTCATCGTTCTTAGAGGCTATAAAAATGTTATTTTAGTATGTAAATTAGCTGTAGACTAAGATATAGAAGCATTTCAATTATTTTCCAATGACACGTTTGAAATATAATTTTATAAACAGGTGTCATCTTTCTTAAAGACTATAAGAAATGTCACTCTTAAGTAATCGTTGCCTTCGAACGCGTGCAATATGTTTCTAGTGAGATCAGAGCTATCCTCTTCGGTGTCATCTTCAGTGTCCGTGAAATATTCATATGTATATTTAATGTATAATGCAGAATTATCTCTACCTTACTGTGTGATCACCACATCAATATTAATGGCAAAAAGAAGGCGATTTCACTGCAAGTCGATTTCGCTGAACCAGATACTCTTGCCCGAGGAATTAAAAGTGTTCTTAGGAAAGTAATCAGCTTGGGATGACTGCTATTAACAATTCTTTTTTAATTTCAGTATATTCAGTAACAGCTATATTAATTGTAATAATAACTTCTACAATTTTTTTAAAAATAGTATAACCACCTATGTAATAGCCGGTTTTTTTCCCGAGGTTTCCATGCTGTCCGATGCACCTTTGCTGTGCAAATTTTCATGGATATTCCGGAAATATTCAGTAATTTATACACATAAAAAAGTTGTTTCAGAGTGCATTCTGTATATGTTTTAAAGAGTAATTGATTTAGCGTGAAGAATGATAATAGAAGCCGGGAAACTTGTTTTTAGAATTTTATCTCTGTCTGTCTCTCTGTTAATTTGTTCATCAATCAAGTGAATCTACTTGAAGGGTTTTGATGAAATTTAGTATGGAAGTAGTATATACCCAAGAGCAACATAGAGTTCTTCTTCAACTTCTTATTCCGAATTTCACGCGAATGAAGTCGTCGGCGCAGCCAGTATTAGAATTAAGTTCTGTTAGGTTGCAATCTATAAAATGTTGTTTTATTAGAATTAAGTTCTGTTAGGTTGCAATCTATAAAATGTTGTTTTATTAGAATTAAGTTCTGTTAGGTTGCAATTTATAAAATGTTGTTTTATTAGAATTAAGTTCTGTTAGGTTGCAATCTATAAAATGTTGTTTTATTAGAATTAAGTTCTGTTAGGTTGCAATCTATAAAATGTTGTTTTATTAGAATTAAGTTCTGTTAGGTTGCAATCTATAAAATGTTGTTTTATTAGAATTAAGTTTTGTTAGGTTGCAACCTATAAAATGTTGTTTTATTAGAATTAAGTTCTGTTAGGTTGCAATTTATAAAATGTTGTTTTATTAGAATTAAGTTCTGTTAGGTTGCAACCTATAAAATGTTGTTTTATTCCTATATTGTATAGCAGGGCTATCATTTGAATAGTGTAAGTAATTAATTGAAGGAACTTTATACTGCTATAAAATGCTGATTAGGGCAACAAATTGAAAAAAAAGATAAATACTTAAACAAATACAGTAAACCTATCAGCACAGTAGTCAGGGACCGTAACGCAACTTGTTCATTCGGACCGAAGTAGATATTTAGTTACTTAGCGGAGATAATGAAACTTAGTTGCAATATTAGATACAGTGACGTAGATTATGCTTTAGTTAAGATATGTTGTTCGGGTAATAAAACAAATTATAAATAAACGTGAAAAGTTTATGAGGACCACAATTATCTAATTGTAAAATTCATGTAACAGGAGCCCAAGTATTCGCAACGATTTGGAATAATTAGCAGGATGAAATTACAACAAATCTAGTCTACATCGTTGCATGTGGATAAAAAACTCTAGACTCTGACTAAAAAATTAAAGTCATAGTTTTTCTATACTACATAATGTGTTTAAGTTTTAATTTTTTCTGTTGTAGCTTATATGTTTTTGGTGATAATCTGGGGTGATATTATCTTAAATAACTTTAAGTGAACTGTTTAAAAATGTATATAAAAATATACATTCTCATCTTTAACATTTGTTTTTTACAAAAAATCTCAAAAATAGCATTCTTTAAATAATTTCCTAGTAGAAAATTATTCGTTTTATGTCCATAGCTTATTTAATTTAAGAAAATTTATAATCTTTCTTTTCAAATGACCCATTTTATGTCGCTTGTTGGGAATGACCAGTTTCAACTTTTATATTTTAAGTTGTCCACTTATAAACAGTCCAACGTTCCACATAGCCCACGTGCAGAAATGTCAAAATTATCTGCAATCTCGGTTGAATGGTATGGCGCTATATATTTCCAAACCGTTCAAAATCTAACACCCCACACCAAGCGATCTACGTATGGAATGGATGGAGATACAGTTTGCACCACAGATCATATAATAAACAGAAGTCAACTTCAAGTTATTGTGCGAGCGAGATAGACCTATCGTCTTTTTATTTTTTTTTCTATTCATTGAGCTAGTGAAATTCACGCAAGGATGTAGCAACTTAGCAGCATCATTTTTTATATTTTTAGTTTTAAATACGGGTATAGCGAAGTGATCGTAAGCGTAGATTATATTATCCGCGCTTCCATTTGGAGCCATGCCGCATCCGTTACTGGTCAACTTCATTATGCTTGAATGAAGACCATTTTGACTACAGTTAATTTCATTATTTTTGTAATGCAATTACCATCCGAGCAAAAACAAGTGACAATAAAATTAAAAGGGAATAATTTCTTAACAAACGGCCCTTTCAAGTGACTCCCCTCCAAATCCGTCCATGACTTAATTACTCACAGACTTCATATGGTGATCGACGAAATAATTCGGAACCAAGTTCGACGGCAGCCGGCCTTCACGACCGGCGCTGATTCACCCCATCACATTGCACGTTCAATCGCACCATGTAACGCGCGTCGTCCTTTGACCACGAGACGCGTAGGAAACAATCGGCCTGGTCCTTCCCCGTGCCCCGCCGCCGGCCGACAATGGCGATGCACGCAGCATTCGTATGCATCGCGCGATATCGCCGAAGGCTGCGGCGATGTGCGGGGGGTCACGCGCCGCGCTGAGGTTACCGCCGATGTCGCAACGCGTGCGTCGAAGATTAACAACATACAAATGTCACATCGCCCGGTGAAGTACGGGGGACTTTTTGAATTTAATTTCAATTGTGTTCAATTTAGTTTATTTAATAGCGCATGTGTAATAAATATGAATGTATACATTTTTTGTCCATTCCCCAATAAATTAATATGATTGTTTTACATCGCTCGAGTGATATTATTGTTTTGAAATACATTTAAACTACATTGTGTGTGGCAAACTATAAAGTATTATATTCTAAGTGGCAAACTATAAAGTGATTTATCACTATCGTATGTGTTATGGTATTCAGATAGACATAGGGTGTACAATGTTGTTTTTAGAACGTAATCATACGTTCTATGCATACGTAATGAGCTATAACGAAATAAGTGGCGGGAATCGAAATATACCAGGAACATTCTTGAATTAAACTTTTAAACCGTTAAATCTACGTCAAAATAAAGAATGAAAATATTGTACAAACATAAAAATATAGATACTAAAACGTTCAATAGTTCAACAGATAACTATTACAGATTGTCTGTTATAACTCGTTTTCTGTCGCAAAATAAAACTAAAAAGTATTTTTGAGTTAAACAAACTAAACCCTTATAGATATGTACCTGAAAATAATGATTGAAGCAATTTCTTTTTTTTCCTTTAATTCTTTCAATCATTTTGCCTTACATTATTTGGTTATGATGATTTTATTATTAGTTTATATATAAAAATCCTTCATTGCCTTTAAAATTACTAGCCTCAGTAGGAATTTAAAGTTGGCTTTTGAAACCTTACACTTAGGAGGCGGTGCGATTGCGTCCCAAGCGGACGCAATTCTTACACAATATTTAGATTTAAATTGAGAATTATAAAGGTAAGTTTTGTCCTCAATGATAGCCTGTTGCATGACGGGAGTAAGCGATTGCATTAATGCAAAAAAATGTTTACTCTTGATGGGTATCTCTTGTTGTCAAGTTTTTGACTCTTTTTAACGGTATCTAAGGTGGCAACCTTAAAGAACTATTCAGGTTAGGGCCCGTCTTTAATCAAATAAAACGTGAGGTGTGTAAGCCATAGTTTTACCAGGGCACTGATCTCCGTAGACAGTACTCATCTCACGTATTGTAATTTAAGAAGTTTTTCTTGCTTGGCAAGTAAATAAAGAAGAGCAAGATATTTAATTTTCTCCACAATTGCAATTTAACCAATGACGAGTAAGTCGGCCTGTCTCCCCGCATTCTTAGCATTCAAGGCCTGCATTTTTTTTGATCTCACCGCATATACAAGATTTCCATTGAGGTTGCAGTTTAAACTTTAAATTATTTTTTCTTCTCAGCTCCATAACTTTTGTACTTTCAGTGTTTCTCTTTTTTCCGGTTAGTAATGTCAGTAAGAACTACTTATAGATTAAACTTAATTATGATTCTATGACGGACATGCGTACAGATATACAAACGAAGAGTAATAATACAAATAATACACGGCCGTAAAAATATAAAATTTGTTTCACTCTAACCTTTATTACCGTGGATAAATACGTTAATATGCGTGAGATTTGATATACTATCATTAAAAACAGACATTGTTGAAGCTAGCTAATTCTGGAACATATCACGTATAAATGGATTTATTGACATTGAGAGATATGTCCTTTAGGAACATTTTAGGTAAAATGTTGGGAGCAACATATTTATTGTTATCTTTTTATTATGGAAAGGAGGCTAAAAATAAAAAATGACGATATGGTAACTTTATCGTAAACTAGCCACAGCTGAACATGGAGAGCGTGCCGTTCTATCTGACGTACACTATCATCGAGCACCAAACCACTACCGCTTTTAGCCTATCGCCCTAGCAGTTATGCACAAGAGCAATTATCAACGGAGGCGAAAAACAATGTCGCTGCATCATACGATGCTATGTCACGAGCTACATCAGACTAAAGTTATTTGATGACTCGTGTCCCGAAGTTACAATACCGCAAGAACCGAACTATCAACATATTAAGATTAAAGTGTATGCTTTCATTTCTACTACACTAAAAAATTCCTTCGACATTAAATAACTGTCAAATTATGTCATGAGATGACTTGACGGTGTCTACAGAGCGAAACCGCAATAATTGAATGATAGGCAGAGTAATACGAAATCTTAGTCAGTAGGAAACAACGTATTTTCAAAAAAAAAAAACGAGTGTGCTTTAGACTACACGACTGAAGTAAAACTTCAAATTCACAAAATATGAACTTTAAAATGGATTTACAATTTTATTCACTTTAAACGTAGAATATTTAATGTATTGAACAAAATAATAATTTATAAAATTGTTCAAGAACGAAATGAAATTACAAAATAATCGAAAAATCACCGTTCGCGTAACGCTAGCAAACTCGCATATATATATATATTTCATGCACTGGCTATGAGAGGAAGAGAGAAAGAAAATGTACGTGCACACTGCTCTCTCTTGCTCCTACAGTGTGATACAAACAATAGGCTTGCACTGTGTCTTAGATATACGAAACATAACTGGCTATGAGAGAAAGAGAGAAAGAAAATGTGTGCTCGCACCTCTCTCTCTTGTCCCTACAGTAATATACTAAACGTAACTCTCTCTATCTGTCTTCACTAACTTATATTTCCCTCTCAACTTCCATTCGCCTCGCCCGATCACCAGCTTACTCCCCAAGTCAAGCGTGCGTAAAGAAGTTTTACTTCAAAAATAACAAATAAGCTACTAAATTATATTGAAATGAATAAGGTGAAAAATATGTCAGAAGAGAGAACCGTATCATTGCTGCTTACTTTGAACAGAAAAAACAAACGAACATATATACTTACAGGATTGTTTACCCCGAACGACCTTGATTTGTAATTTGTTTGACCTCTATAATACATAGTTGTTCAAAAACGTTGTTGTAAAAAACACATTGTTGGTGTCTGCATTATCATAATTTGTTTTAATGTTTTTAATTAGTTTTTTTAAAGATTCCGCGCAAAATTTAGTGTAGCTAAACTATGTGACGCTTTAGAAACGCGGTCCTTTCATGAAATTTCTCAAATTCTATTAGAAATTCATAAAAGAAATAGTATTATCATATAGCGAGAAAATCGCATAAGTTACAAAATCCTGCTCCAACTTTTACTATATTGTTCTTTAGACTATATGGATTACATGCTATGCCCATGCAGAAATAGCTTGCTATTTCTGCACAGTTCCCAAAACGGTTTGAATAGTTTTTTTTTGTTTGTTATCAGAATAGAATAATACCTGTCTGTCTGTCAGAGACTTCTCATTTCAAAATGAAACTAGACAGAAACTTCAAATTCATATATAATATATAGTTCTGCAACCCAAAATTATAAAAGGCTTAAAATTATATTTCGAAGAGCTCCAGTAAAGAAAAACGCAAAGAAAGTCTAAACTAATTTTTTTCCACATAACCATGGGCTGAGAATAGACACTTCGTCACCAGTGTTTTTATGCCCGCTTTGTTACCAGGTCCATCTCTAAAACGTTATTACGTAAGAAAATATAATCTATCTAACATTTCTCTTAAGTATTTAAACAATATTCGGTATTAAAACCAATTTTCTGTATTTAAACTTCAAATAGCAAAGATAGCTAAACATAAAATAGTCAAAGTTAAAAGTAACGAAATAGAAGTATTTATTTTTAAGAAATTCGCAATATTTTATCTGTTTATCCTGTGACCGATATGCTAGGTAATACGTTTTCATAGTGAGCTAATATTCATATTTGAAATTAGCTTAATAAAAATACTGCGTACCCTACGTAATACTACTGTAATACTACGTACGTACGTTTAAATTTTTGTATGTACGTAGATTTACGTAGATTTATTTAAGGGTAAAATCCTTCACATTGTGAGTTTTGCCCGTGTTTAACAGGTTTATTTTCATTTAGGTTCACACAACATAAAAAACATTATTTCATCCAAATTCATAAAAAAATATAACGAATTATTACATGTTTGTAATAAAATTGTTAGCATCAAGTATTTTGAAGAACTAACTTATTTTCTTTTCTTGGACGCCGCTTAAAAATATCTATTATTTTCTATTCAATAAGCGTTAATTGAGTAGTGAATGAACTTTAGCTAATATACAATATTGCCGCCTTCAGCCAACTTTATCGATGACATAAAATATAAGTATAGTTTCCAAAAAAAATTGTATATTATACGTTTATAACAACTGTTTTTTTTTTATTGTGGCTGAGGGCAACGAAACGAGCAAACAGACGGCAAAACAAAACTAATAGGATATCTCAAGCAGCAATTCTACAAAACAAAAAAATTACATCTTTAATTCCGTACATAATTCCATTAAAACGATCGTGATTATACGAAATAAATAGCAATAGTGGAGTCTATCTTCTGACCCAGTCCACCTTCTAGTCGGCTCTAGTCGGCGACAAGGCCGGTGCGGATGTTAATCATAATTAGATATAATCAAGCGCGGCTATAATTTTCAAAGACGGCGCGGTGGCCAATTACAATGCCGAATTCAGTGATGGAAAGAATCATCACGGATATCCAAACGTGATATGTTGACAGTATTAAATATTTGTCAACCTAGGCAAAATTCCTCTGTAAAGAATTTAATACAATAACATATTTATTTTTATTTATTTAAGCCTGCGAAAAACTGCAATAGAAACCAAAACGTTAGGCAATTAGTACATATACGGGAGTCAATAACAAAAAGGAATATTTCCTTCTTCTTCAATGGTGCTGCAGCCCATGGTGGGCCTTGGAACTCTCCAGTAGTTTGTCCCTGATGATAATTCTCCACTCATAATGATATTCATACATATTCATAATGATATACAATTTTTTTCAATGCAATCAACCCATATAAGCATAAGGGCTTGGCTTGAAAAATTCTTTTGGCGGTTCTATCCTCCTCCATATAGATAAAATTCCAATTAACTTCATTCTTTGTATCTTTGTAGATTGCAGTACATTATGTTCGTTGGATGTGTTTTATAATTGTTGATTTGTTTTTCTTTGTCATATTCTAAGAGTATAGATGCCACCCAAAATATTTCATAAGTCCTTTCCATGTTTCAGATGAGTATGTCAACATCAACTTTAGATGAATATGTCTAATTAAAAAATACAACTACTACAATATTTTAAAGACATATCAATAAACAGTAAACCATCAAAATGCCACAATAGCATTCACGAGGATGTCAATGGAGCTGAACAAAATGTTAAAATCTGAAACAGCACCAAAAGATGCCAAAGCGCGTACAAATGAGGAACGCCGCAGAATATTAGTTTGTGATTGACGGATAAAAAACAGTAAATATTTTCTAATTCTAACTTAAGATTCGGGAGAAGAAAATGAACTAAATTCTAACACCGAATGATTGTCACATAATTATTGACACATTTTACGAAATGCGTGGTCAAAAGCAACTGTCGCTTCACTAATAAAATTTTGTAACCGACCATGCTTAAGATGGAATTAATGGAAAACCGAACTTGATATATTAAAATTTTAGGATTTGTTTGACTGGCCCCAAGGTAAGTACACAAGAATCCCTGTAAGCAGACCAGATACCAACCTACGTACGATGTAAGTTAATTGGAATAAGAACATTAAGCGGTGTTTTAAGTAGTACTTCGCATGAGACAATAAAAACACAAATCATGAAAAATTAACAAATTATATGTTTCATAACAGACAAACTTTTCTACTAACATTTCCATACCAATTTTATGCTAATATTTATTCTACGTTAAATACAACGTTAAATATCTGACGACGTGAATAGTACAAATTAAATTTTATTAAAACAACAAAGTTACTCTAGATAGTAGTGATAACATAAAATAAAATATAGAATAAGATTGCAATTAATCATAACCCGAATTGAATAACATAAAATGGTAAATTTCAATGGAGTTAAAAAACAAGCAAAAAATATAATTATTCACACGCACATAACCACACAAGAAAAAAACAATGATAAAAAATATAGAAATGAAAAATGAACACTGATAAATTAATTATTATTTGCAGATTGGCCCTCAAGAAATATCCATTAACTAGCGAAGATGTCAACGGAATGGAACATTCTGTCGTTACAAATTCATTCAAATTCTACGTAGGGTACGAGTACCAGCGTCAGTACGAATTGTGGTGAAAGAACGCAGAGCTGGAAGTTGATCTCCCGAGCACACGAAACTGCAATTGGCTCACAGTGTCTGAAACAGACGTAACGATTTTTACAGATAATAATGTAGGTGGAGTTTCTAAAAAGCCTAATAACATTACTGGGTATCTTATCTGACTTTCGGGAAACATCTATAATTATGGAATTTAACCAAAAGTACACAAAACGCGTTTTTCGCGGTCCCCACCAAGTGAAATATCATTGAAAAAGTCTTTAAAAGAATTAGGATTTACCATTTCTTTTTTCATTTTTAACTGCACCATATCCTTTTTAATGTTTAGCTCTAAGTAGTGAAATAACTTAACTTTACCTGTCATTGGTAATAAATGTTGTACGCCACTTTTGGAGGACATGTTACGTATGCCTTTTAGGTAAGGCGTTCTTCCCCCTCTATTTTTCTACAACGGATTTGAGAAATCTAGGAACGTCTAGGTATTAGATTTGATTAAAACTTTCAATTAAATTTCCTTTCTTGCAAAAGACTTTCAAAAAATTATTTCCGTTTATTTGCATCAATAGTTTTAAGATAATATCAACCAAGCCATTCTATGTGCTTTCAGACTTATGTACTTGATCTGTTTTTCTTAAATACTTACATTAACAATCCGCATATTTGACTTCCAAATCACGTAATTACATAATCCTTTAAAAAGCAGTTGCTTTTACAAGCCATATTAAATATACCTGCATATTTCGAACATTTAATAATGATTCCTGTTTTTGTAGATCTAGGGGCTTTCCAGGTTGATGCAGCTTCCGCAGCTTATCCAAGTTCTATAGCTTCCTTATAATATATTATTGGGCTTTCGTTTAAATAAATTTGTTTAACCAGATGTAAAATTAGCATTATTTAATTGAAGTTTAGATAAATACGTTTTAATTTTTTATTTTTTTTAATACCATTGGTGACTTGAATTTGATTTGATTTTCCACTTGATGAATATATATTCTATATTAATACATAGGGTATATATTATTACGCTATCATTCACAGGAGCACAGCAGCGAACAGAAACGCTAAAAAGAGTATGTCCCCACGCGAGAAACTGAATGTGCTAATATTTATAAATTTTTAAAAGTACTAGAATACTCATGGGTTGATTATTACAAGGTATATTAGTCCAGATTACCATCGCATATTTCGCACGGCGCACCGCACTGTGCCACAACAGATGTTAAAAGTCAGATCTGGCAAATTATATACAACATAATGTTTACCTCGTAACTAGTCACTGGCCTGATTGAAGTCTATTCTTAATTTTTCGAAAAACACTTTTTTTGGTTTTATTAATACCACGCGGGCGTTTAAAAAAAAGATCCATCAGGCCGATCGGTTCTGTTCACTATATTATAAGTAAACACAGAGAAAACAAAAAAATATATAGATCTCTAGAAGGCCTATAACGATATAGAAAAGAAATTTTTTTTTGTCACGGTATGGTTTGGATGGAAAAATTACACGGGCCATATAATCTTTGTACATATAATGTAGGTACATGATCATGATCAGTACCAGTGTTGTCAGACAAGGTTGCGTCATCGCTCTCGTCTCTTTTCAACTTCATACAGGTTGACAGATACGTGAACAAAATATCGAAAAAACACTAACAATTGGAAGCAAGACTGGTCACTTTGATTTATCTTTATTATAGTCTGAAAGCAAATAATACTTGCAAAAACAAACTATGAGAATATCGTTTCGGCGAAAAAGCATTTAAAAGAATCGGAGATATTTATAAAGATATGATTTTCGAGAACGAGGATGAGTCGTTAGATGTGCGACGGAAGTGTTTATGAAGAAAATGTAAGAATTTTTGTTTCCGCTCTTATATTGGTATAATTATTTTATTCAATTTTCAATAATAATTGTTTGTTGCGAATACTAATAAACAAGATATTAGGTGATGCCACGTATATATGTACAACATTCCTCGAGTCGAATCTGCGGGCAGCCATCGACGAAAATAGAACAGTGCAATTGGTTTCCTTTTCGAAACTTAATTAGTCTTACTCATGGGAGGAATATATAGATATACTGAATTATCCCAATCTTTAACAGTTAATTAAAATTTTACATTCGAGATTAAAATGAATAACAATATTGTAGATATTTAAATATTAAGTAATATAAAATTTTATATAGGCTAATTATTTACTGCACATATTTGTATATTATTTACATTAGTTCTATTTTTTTAAGTTTGTGAACCGGTAATTTTACGTATATGGTGACATCTGTCGCTTATTACTATAACTTATATTATGTGCATATGTTGTAGTTTCCCTATGCGACGAGAGATGACGCCTATACCTTGTTGATATTAAAAAAATTAATAATATTGTATTTTAAAAGATAAAAATAAAACAAATTGAAATTTAAAAAAGCTTATTAATGTAATTTATATTAAATAACATTTTTCAAGCTTATTAATGTAATTTATATTAAGCAAATTTTAATAACTGCACCATCTATTATAATATAGTTTAACTACGAGGCTAGGAAGTAGTAGTACCTATATTAATTGTTAGATGTCTCATTTATTTTTAAAATGGATTTGAAATATTTCGCTTATATTATTAACAGGATTGTGAAAATAAATTCTTAGAACATTAAATTCATATCACATTACATTAATTTCGTATTATCATAAAGTAGTATAATACGGGAAAATGTATAATTAAGTAAATATTTTTGGGCGTTACTTAGATACAACGTAATGTATTTTATAAATATATTTATAAAATACATTAAGTTGTATGAACGTAATGTATTTATGAATATGATGAAAAATTTTGTTGCATTGAAATAAATAAGTCTGTCAAATACGTGTAGAATTCTCAGGAGGTTTCGTAAATCTTTAAGCAATGATTGGGGATATTTAAGGGTACATGGTATTTCTATTAAACTATTTACAAATATAATTTTTCACAACGTAAATATATTGGCTACTTTACAGGTGTAAAAATATAAGACATATTTAAATAGTATGATTTCCTACCATATAAATATTTGCCTATTATATTTTCACGGACAAAATAAATATACAATAAATTTATATAGGATTTAAGTCGCTTGCATGGCATGTCGCTGGCCTTATATTCCTAGAAAACTTAGTGATAGTCGCAAAACTGTCTGTATTACAAATTCTGTTAATAGTAGTTTTGTGCCCAGTCACAGCTTTATAAACAAATCAGTATCGATGGACACACATATGTCTTAAAGTGCTTGAGATTTATTTGTTTGACTTGTACTTTTTTTGAGGAAGTCAAAAGTGTTTATATTATTTTTTTTGACCTGAATTTATGACAGAAGTTGAAAGAGGTCGAGATATATTTTTGCTTGCTCTGTAATTAAAGCTGTTTATATTGAAATAGTTTGATTTTACCTCAAATTAATTCATGCAACTTTTATTCGTTTTACCTCACGGCTTGAAGTTTTTACTTATATTCGGATAACGGTACTAATTTTGTGGGTTCTAAAGCACAGTTGGACGAACTTTTAAATTTTTTCAAATTTAGCCTTTTTTATAAACTTCACAGACCCAACTATATGTCATACTAGTAAAGTCTACTCAGCTGTGACAATTTTCTTTTAATTTCGCTGTATGGTGCTACTATTGTGAATAATTTTCAGATATACACAAATGGCGGTTTCGCTGGTAGAAGGAGACGACACGTAATTCTAATAAAAAGGAATTAAAGGTATTTTTGGAAGATAAGAATGAAATATTTTTGGAAGACCTATTCAACGCAATGGGATATGTAAAAAATATTCACCTCGTTTTACATATGGGGAATTAACCTAAAGAAATATTTTTTTAAAAATTTCGTTACATAAATTTGTAAGCGTTATAAATATGTGTAACCGTACCTAATTTAAGCTTTATATTCTTCGAGTAAAGCAGCTATGACATACAGACGGTCAAACAGACTGAAGAGAAAAGGACATGAGGAAATAACAATCGAGAAAGGTAAATGAACACGATAGAATAAGAGAAGTGTACGAATCCTAGTTTGACAATGTAACCCTAAAATGGTCATATGCTTAATCAGTCAGGTACAAAAAAATTCAGAAAAAACTACTAAGTTTAATTCAATTAGGGTGTGTTCGTTAATAGAAATATAATTTTGAAACAGAATTAAAACTTTGAATTTATTGATTAAAGGTAATATTATGGTTTGAATACCATACTGTTTAGTGGATATTTGTAAAACTGAAAAGAATACATAGGAAATAATTAATTATTTAACAAATATAACAAATTTGTATGTAAGTCAGATTTATACTTGGAGGTTTATGTATTTCTATATATTTGAGTAAAAACCCAAAAGGTACTTTTTATAATTTTTTGTTTGTACATCTGTTGTAATTTTTTATCTGTCTGTCTGTTGGTTCGGGTAATACCCAAACAGTACTGCATCGAGTCCAATGGAGCTTTCACTATTATAATGCTCGGGATTCGAAACAAAACCTTTTGTCTTTTTTAAATGCTGATTTGTCTGTGGGTTTTTATTTATATACGAATATTTCTCTGCTTGTTTGAGTGTCACGTGAAATCTATTGATCGATATGAATCAAATTTTATGTACAAATTAAGATATGAAATCCTTTATTTACGAATGTTCCCTAAAAAACTGAAAATTTAATTATTAGCATTCGGGCATTAAAATCAAGACAGTGGAGTTAAAATTTACGAATAAAAAATATTGAGTTAAAGTTCAAACAAAGATGTAAATTACTTTTATTTCGATAAAAGATACATTTGATATGAAAAACTTATTACTGAAGAAAAACTACACCAAAACAATTTAAAAAAACAAACACGTGAGCGAAGCCGCAATCAGAAGCTGGTTTAATAATGAATGACTAGAATCAGAATGGTTTAGATAAAAACTATTTTTTTCCAACTCTGCCTTTCTGCCTCAGTATAAAATATTAACGTTACTCATTACGCTTCTGTAACCGAATAGCCAAAACGAAACTCTAACAATTTCTTCACATCCATCTGTCTGTTCGTCCGTATGTCACAACATCAAAGTTCTTTCAATTTAAGACACATTAAGATAGATTTTACGGAGAGACGTAGTTCAATTAAGTGAACACTTAGAAAATATATTTTTGAAGTGAAACTTCTTTGGGCGCGATAAATGTAAAATGTTTATTTCAAATTTAATGCAACGTTTTCAATGCAACGTGTTCGTTGCATGAATCTGTCATAATGCAAGAAAGGCAGAAAATAGATACTTAGGTAACAACCGAAAGAGATAGATGAACATGGATAGAATAGGTGAAGTGTCCGCATGCACAAAAGCGAACAAATATGGTGCTCGCTATTGCTATCAGCTAATTTTGTACGTTATGTGTATCAAAAATTTAGTACGTTATGTGTGTATGTGTGTCACGTTATGTGTGTATGTTATGTTTGTATGTTATGTGTGTCAAAAATAAACTGTCAACATTTTGTCGATTTATTTATCCATTTACGATTGTTTTATTTCTAATTTTGCGTGTACTTCATCCATCGCAAGGCTAACAACATGTGTACTTTATTTACAGATCAGCAATGAGCCAATACATATAGTTGTCGTAAATATAATTTACAATAGGAGCTTCCTTTAGGCACATTTAGCCGTGTTCTGGTATTGGCATCGTGGCCATTTCTTTAATTGACAATTATTTGTAAATTTATATGAAGATTTCATTAGATGCTACGTGGATTTGTAATGACAATTTATTAATTTTTCTGAATGTATAATATTAAAACTTTCTTATACGAATTTAGTACAATCTCTGGACTTACACTTAATACATTCTGTATCTCTGCCGTTTTACCCCTTACTATATATATACCTACAAATTGAGGTTTAGATCGTCAAAAAAGTTTCACTTCTGTACATAGTTTAATAGAAATACAATGTACCCTTAAATGTTTTAACTTTAATATGTATTTAAATAACCTATTCAAGTGTTATTCGTACATAAAAAGTTTATTTTTATTTTCGAATTTGTAGAAACATATTAAATACTTATTGTATTACTTTAAGGTGTATACTTTTATCCCAAGTATGTACAGTGACATCTCTTTATCATGAAATTGAAAGGACAAAATATTTTCTTTCATTATAAAAAGTTTTCGCTTTATGAATTGTATAAATTAAAATATAGATTTTTTAAATTTCAACTTGTTTATTCGGTTTTACTTGCGAAGATTTTAATCAGTTCCCTTATTCTTATTGCTTACATTTGTTTCTGAGATCTTAAAATGATCTGTTCACTTTGAACGAAATTATTTACTATTCTAAAACCTATCTTGTACTTTCTCATATACGAAAGCGGTAATGTGTTAAGGATCAACTTTATCCAGTAAACAACGTGTATCTAACGAGAACTGCAGTAATTACTATACACAATACAGCAACAAAATTGTGTCTATACATTCTTAGAATTGTCTATTCGTAAAGATAATTTCGGAATCTATGTGAACTTATCGATAATACATATGTACTTAGGAATAATAAACAATAAACAACTTTTGCTGCCTAAGCAATGTCTCCTCTTCCGTAATGGCGGGTTCGTTACAAATGTGAATCAGTGTATGCGTTAGAAGGTAAACCAACAAAGATAAAGCAATGTTTACGTCATAGAGAGTTTTCCGTTATGAAGAGTGTCATTATAAAGAGTTTATACTGTATTAGACATCTTGAGCACAAATGCGGTACTGGACAACCTATGTCATGTGAGCACGGAAATTCTATACTTTCAAATATTATTTTAATGTCCTATATTAGAACGTCTTAAGGAAGCAGTACATTTATTTCTTATCCTTTAATTCTGTATTAAATCAATTTTCCTCTAACGCTACTAGTCGTTGACTGGAAATATTTCGTTAAATGTGGTAATAAGTAATATATAATACATCAAATACAAAATAGATCAATATATATTCCAGATCGTATAAAGTAACCCTACTTTTTTTTCTTAAATTGGTTGTTAACGAGGGATAAGTAAGGGTCAAATGATAAAGAGTTTCATTTAAACGGGCGGCAAGTGTAAAAATAAATTATAAAATCCATAATTACATATTACAAAATAAATATACAGACGTGTAGTGTAGTGTAGAACAAAAGTATTCCACAAATTCATGAAACAGGAAGTGCAGAAGCAGAGCAGAAACGACCAATATTTTAAATTCTGGTGAACCATTCGATAACACAATCGTAACTGGACGTAATGACCTTAACACTTGCAACTGTTTAAATCCAAGGCTGAATTATTTGGCTCTCGTCTGCAACAGCGGAGATTGTCGATTTCTTGCACGAAAATAAGCGTTTATAAAAAAAACAGATATTTGCTGAATATGATCTTCATAAAAAGAATAAAAACAAATTTTTAAGCTTCTATTTACTTACTAGAGTTGGTAAATTGGTGTAAAAGACAGATATTCGCGAAATATGGTCCTCATAAAAAAGAAAACAAATTTTCAAGCTTCTATTCACGTACACAATGTTCGCTAATTAGTATAAGACAAATATTTGCCGAATATGGTCCTCATAAAAAGAATAAAGTTGAATTTTCATACTTCTGTTTACATAAAGGTGGTGGTTAATTGTTGGCGTAAAAGACAGTGTTTGTCAAATATAGTCTTCGTAAAAAGAAGAAAAACTTATTTCCAAGCTTTTAGTTACATACAAAATTTTGGTTAATTAGTGTTTGCCAAACATGGTCATAAAATAAAAAAAATCATAAAAAAAGTAAAACAATTTTGAAGTTTCTATTCACATACATGTTGGTGTAAAAAACTGATATTTGCCGAATATTGTCCTTAGAAAAAGAAGAAAAACAAATGTTCAAGTTTCTATTTACATACAGGTGTTGGTTAAATAATATAAGACAGATATTTACCGAATATGGTTTACATGAAAATAAGAAAAACATATCTTAAAACTTTTATTTACATACATAAAGTTGGTCAATTGGTATTAGAATTTATTTCGCATTCCTTTTGGTAATATAGGACGATAATAATCAAACATTTTTTTTATTTGGGTCTTTATTACGTAGAAATAATTTATTTGTCAACAAAATATTTTTTCTTCAACACTTTTTCAACAATAATTATTTCCTTAATCATAACAAAACCTTAATAAAAATAATACTTCAGGAAAACACTGAATTATGAGTATAACAATTGTTTCTTTCCATGAACAAATTATTAGTATCTTTCAATATTCAGAGTCGAGTAAGGGGTTCATTAGGTCACGTCGCATTCCATCGGTCACTCAAATCCGCGCGGCGTTCGGTGCGTATGCACTGCAGGACGCTTAACCCTTTCGTTAACTTGAAATAGTGTTTCTCGAGAATGGAATGAAATACGAAACAATTTTATATGTGTTATATCGATTTAGAAATCTATATACTGCTGTTCTATGTTGATTGCTTTACAATACTGCCTTTAAATTAAAACTACTTTTTCCCCCTCGTAACGCAAATATATTTATTTTTGTTTCTGGAACATGCTACTAAGTAAGAAACTAATCCAGTATATTTTGGACACCATGTATCCATATACTCCTAGATACCACAGAACTTCGTAATAAATACATTCGACATTTTGAAATTAAATCTTTCCATTTTTCCTGTAATCCTTATCCATTTCTTACCATTGCAGTCAGCATTTTAAATTCAATATCTTCCGCGATGAATGATGATTCCGCGTGAAAGTGTTTTCATTTTTCAATTTGCGTAAGCAACGTTACTCAAATATAAAATTAGCATATATAATTAGCATTATGACGTATACAAAAACGTATTATTTCGTAACACAAAGACATGTGTTCACAATAATGTTAACATAATATGTACGGAGAAACCATAAATTATGTATTTGCTTATAATGTTATAAGAAAATACGACATATTTAAAACAAGCAGTGGCTCTACATTACAGTTGATTACGCAGGTAGGATATTATAAAATTGACTTAAATTCAATAACATTAACTAATTTCAAAATCAAACTTTCGGCTTTAGCTCAGCGTGTGTGATTTTGCATAGATTATACGCATTTCAGAACGTGCTGCTTCAACTGGAATTAAAATACATTAAGCGCAGATTAAAAATACATGCAATTGAACAATTTTGAGCATAGCGTAACTTTGACATCGAAGTTGTACGTCAGCGAGCAGCGGTCGTCCCGCTTTGCGCAGTAAAATGGTTGAGCTAATTTGATGATTACTCGTGAAGTGGAATCTTCAAATTAGTTACACGTGGAAATATTTGAAATGATTACGTGTTTATTAACTAAAATAGCCCTAATGCTCTATTGTTACACCAACTATCGATAAATTTCCGCTTTAACGTAAATCATCAATAAATTTATTGCGCTCTTTACATATGAACAACCGTATATTTCCTAACACAACATTTTAAATCGTTTGACTTACTTATCTACGGTTTGTACTCGCAGGGTCTAAACGTAGCCATAATGTTGTGTCCAATGCTGTCCGTCCTTTCGTATGTCAATAGGTATTCAAAAGTTCTTTAGCCCAAAACCGGAACCACATTAAAATTTCATGAAATTCTAATTTAAAAGAGTGTCCCATACGTGGAAATGAAGATCAAATTTGTTTTTCACATAGACTCATTAAACAGAGTTTGTTAGGGTTAAGTAACTTAAAATGAAAAACGGAACCCTTATACAAAAATATTGATATTAAAATTTTGGTTCAAATTAAATACCCGATTTTTTTAATTGCATATGTAGTATGGAGTATTGTTTGATAGGGTTAATAACAAGGGCCCCACAAATAGTTTTTCCTAATTTTAGATAATATTTCTTTAGAGATTTACTGAAAAATATGAAAACAACTATTTTCACCTTTACCCACTTCTTAAGGCTGCAAGAAAATTATAGCGATTGTACTAAATTTTATAATTTTTAAGACATGCGCCATGCTTTTACGCCTGTGAAAGAAATATTGGGCAATATATTTACGTTGTTGAAAACTAATATTTGTAAATAGTTCAACATATGATTATATTCTTTTAAATGTTTATAATTATTGAAATGTGTACGAAATCCTTGTAACGCACATACCCGTACTAAACAATTTTTTTAAAGTTATCCTTGCACGACTGTTTATGTAAAAAGGCAAAAATGTAGGAGACTATCAAATTTATTACTACATCAATCTTGATAGTTGTAATACCTAAAAACATAGAATTTCTATTAAATATTCTAATAATATCTCCCAAACAAATTTTAATATCACATTTAGTAGGGTATTTGACCGATGTTGACTTTTTCTGGAAAAATGTTTTAAAACTGTGGAGTAGGTTAAAAAAACCTTGTCATGATAAAAATAATACGTAATAATAGTCGAAACTTCTAAATAGGAAAAAGTGTAAATTTTTTTATTCATGAATTGAAGAAGTTATTATGAATTTAGTTCTACACAAAATAAAATAGTTAAATAATTACAAAATTATAATATTCAATATGTAACTGAAACGCAATATTTAATGAGATACTAAAATATTTAATAAACTCCCTTATAATGAATGCTAAATAAGTGGCCTAAACATCTTAATCCAGTTGTGTTTTGTATTTTTGTATGGGGTGTCTTCGCGGGAATCGTAGTTCGTCAGTTTTTAAGTCGTTATAACTTTGTAATGAAAAGTCCTAGGTACGATATATGTATTTTAACCGCTTTTAATGTTATTACTTATTCTATGCAAGTGATAAAGAGAATACAGTTAAATACCCTTTTGTTTGAATGTTACTCTAACGAAAGTTGGCTTAAAAATAAACTTTAATACTGACCCATTTTTATGGTAGTTTTAATATACATATATATATATATATATATATATATATATATATATATATATAGGTAGGTATATATTACAGGAAAAATGAAGCAAAGCTAGTAGCGGCTGTGACCTTGGTATGACAGAACATATTTTTTGCTTGCGTTATCCCACCAACCCACTGTCGATCACTGTAATGACGATTAAGATCACAGTAATCGCGAATAGTATATGGTGAAATGGTACGTCATGTAAAACTATACGAAAAACATATTGAGCTATGTACTTAGCGGAATGGACTACGCTTATACGTCAAGGACATATCCAAGACAAGACAAGATAGGACCCTTAAAAGTATGAGGGAAAATCGAAATCTTATTTCATAAGGTAACCTTACACGCAAACACGCTCGCACCCGCACACGGATATACACGTTCTAGTAACTAGAACTATTAGCGTGACCATTAATTTCATGTTTTTAAAAATCGAACGGATTCTTCCAAAATGTTTATTTCCAATTAATCATTAAATTCAGAGAAATATTTTTGTTTCGAATTATTTAACACGTTTCCGGAATGACTTTTTGCTAGATCCGCCATGTGCTCACGAAACGTCAATCGTTAATCAAATCTGACTCTTAAATCAACGACCTCATACATACGATGCAGTGGGAGATATATATATATATATATATATATATATATATATATGTATATATATACACACACACACACACATATATATATATATATATATATATATATATATATATATATATATATATATGTATATATATGTATATATACACACACATGTCATACAGGAAAGAACTATAGATTTAAAAGAAATTTCATCAAGTACCTCCTTTAAAATTTCCAATTTAAGCTAGGAAAATATATATTCCATAATTTGATTTGCAATGTTAGTGTATATTTACATAATGTTGAACAGTAACGCCCATATGCACCACACACGGTCAAGACTGTCAGTCGGACTTACTAACAGTTAAAAACGTATTTCTGTGTCTCATTAACTGTCAGTCGAGTTGGAGCAAGAGTCTACTTTACCGACCGTGCCCTATTGTACGGTCCAATTGCTAAAGTATTCATACAAAATAGGTTTGTAACTATCAATACATCCGACTGAGTGTCCTGACCGTGTGTGGTGCATACGGGCGTAAATCTATCGACTAATAGTCAACTACGATTATTGCTGTCGTGGCGTTTTATATAGAGCAAAATTACCATTTTGCTCTATATAAAACGCCACGACAGCAATACCTATATCCTACCGGAGAAAAGCGCGAACCATATCGATGTTTGTATGTCTCTATGTATGTTCTTTTTGTGTGATTTCAAAGGTTTTTCCAAATTAAACGCACTGTTCGATTGCCTTCATACTTATTTTCTTTAATAGTGACTGGCGACACGTATATAACGACAAGAATTCGGAAAACTATTCTGTTCCAAAGATATGAACAGTTTAAACCTATGTTCCACGAAAATTTAAGAAAACTTGTTGGATTTAAGCCGGATAAATTTTAAGCTCTTTCTTATGGTACACGGATGGAATATTATGTTTTTAGTTAAAATCAGTAAAGCGTTTTCGGAAACCTGACGACCTGATTTAAGAAAACGGATTATTTCCGGTATGGCAAAAAGACTAGCAAACCGCACGCGTGCAGCAGAGAGAGAAATGATTATCGCTTTGATACCGTTGCTATTGTTACGTTGTTTGACAGCTTAGATTTAAAAGATTATTCTTTTTTATAACCCAGATAACTCTGCTCCCTTGATGCGATATCTTTCAGCCATATTTGTGTTTGGTTGATTTAGTACTAAATCGTAAATTTAAATCAACTAATCGTCCTAATCTAAAAGTATAGTAAATAAACATTGCCTAATTTTGATGAAACTTTTCTTTGGTTTATTTCTAGCCAGACCGCTCGTTTCACTTGTGTAAGTTATAACCAAATATATTTTCACATTATACTGTTATTAAAGGTAATAAGCAATGAGTAATCCTATTTAAAACCAACACCAAGATATCGGATTTTTGGTACCTATAACATTTTATAAATTATTTATTAAATACAAATATTTTTAATTTTTTTAACAAAGCATTACTTATGGTAGAAACAATAATTCGTGTACACATCATAACTGTTAGTGACATTGCAGTTAAAAGAAAAATAATAGATGATACATAATTCTAAAAAATTAAAATAAATTTAAACCTAGCCAAACGAAAATAAATTAAATGAATACAAATCAAACATAATTAAATCACACAATACAAATTAAGGAAGCGAAATTATATTAAATTAAAATAAATTAGTTTCATAAAATTATTTAATAAAGTGTAAGAACAAAAATCAACCAGTAAGCCAAAGTAACCAAAAATTCAAATACCGGAAATATGCACTCCGGAAGGAACTTATTCTGAAGTAACCCCTAAACGACAATCGAATCTACCTTCACTGTTCGTGTACTTACACTGCTAGGTTACAGCGACTGCGTTTTTTTAAATTTTTTTGCTTAGACATAATCTTGTTATAAAAGGTGACCTTAAAGGTTAACAGCATTCTTTTGATTTTGACCTTTTGCAGAATCGTGGAAGTGAATTCGATATGGATATACGTTCATACGTATTATATCTACAAATATATAAAACCAGATTTAAATGTGAAAGTGTGCAAAAAATTATAGTGGACTTCAAGCTAATGTCAAAACTAAAAAAAGTCCAAAGAGGCCTACTTCTTGGAAAATTGTTATCAGTCAAATCGAAATACAAGTACCCCCTTTCAAATTTCCCACTTAAGCCAAAAAAAAACATATATTCCGTAATTAAATTTACAATGACAACATATATTTAACATTATAATGTTGAACATAAAACTATTGACTAGTAGTCAACTACGATTTTCGCTGTCATTTGGGGTCGGCTTTCTGACAATCAGTCGTCTATTATCGCTTTCAGCATTGCGTACCGCGAAAGGAAAAACCGAAATACTTTATAAGATCATTTTCACGTGTCCGCTCGCGCGTCTATCACAGCCGTGTTTTAAGCGCGACTAGAGAGTAACTCAGATATTTTTTCGAAAGGAAGTAACGGTCAACAAAGTTTATAGTTTGCTTACGCATTTCCGGTATTTGAAAGTGTCGATTGACTACAAAATTTCGTGAGTTTATGTATTATATGCACATATTTACTGGAATTTATTTTATATTATATTTTTATGAATTTTAATACTAATAATAATTTTTTTAAACAATGTACTTAGCGAGGTTACATATAAATATGGTGATGATCTGATGAATAGGTCCGGAAATGAACAATGTAACTTCTTAACGATTGGTAGCAAATTAACCGTGATTCAAGATATTTCTTACTGATAGTGGTTACTTTGTTCACTTCAATCAACAACGAGATTTGGTATAAAAAGTTTCAAGAAATTTATCAGATTTATATAGTAGAATTTATGTTTCTCATTTTAGATATCAGAGACCTCCAGTTTGATATTAAAATTATGATAATTATTTAATTAACTTATTTGTGAAGCTTGATGTAAATATGATTTTATTGCTCACTGTAAATTTTGTTGTAAATAAATACTAATCAATTTTAATATGACATGTTTATTTTGAGTTTAAACTTTTTTAATAATACCTGCCACAACCGTCAAATAAGGTTCACTTCAACCGCACGTAAAGATTAGGGGCACTTTTTTTGTCAAAAAATATTCAACCTAGAAACTTCAAGCGTATTGGACTCGCATATATGACAAAAGTTAACATTCAATAATATTGAATATATTTGGCGTTAATTTTGTAGAAATTCGTTATTCACAATTAAATGAAACTACGTGATGTAGTATTATTTCTACTTTCTTTAAGTTCTTTACAACGACCTAGGTTTCATTGTATAACAACATCGTCAGGTGGGCTATTAGCAAAAATCTTTGCTTGACGTTGTCATACAACGAAACCTAGGTCGTGGTAAAGAACTTCAAGAAAGTAGAAATATTATTACATCACGTAGTTTCATTTAATTGTGAATACTCAATAATATTTAAATATATATTTTAGGGAAGGCAAATTAAGTACTCGAATTTTTTTTAATTTCCTGTATCATTATACTCAATTGTTTCACAAGGCAAGTTGTTAGAGTTTCAAAAATATTTTTTTTATAATTTTAAGCGCCATTTCTCTAAAGATATGTGTAAAAAATAAAATTTTCATACGTATATTCAGAATTCTCGTAGTGCGAATTCTACTCATACTAACTGGTTTTTATTACTAAACGAGTAACGAAACGCGCATAAAATAGGGCTTCAGAAATAAGTTAACTAAATTAGTTTTCTGGTTCTCTGAGAATCTTGAAAATTAGCTATCTGGTTAATACATTAGCTATCTGGTTAATGCCCTTTTTATATGAATATGCCTTTAGATGAGAAAGAAATAGCAGTGTATTGTTTTACGTATCGTTGTTCGAGTTTTGCGGAAAGGAAACTATAGTTTTATTCGGCTGGTTTCTCTCTTTATAAGCCGTCGATCTTTCAGCTGGTGTAAATATCAGTTTTTTGGATTCATTTAACTACTGTGTACGTTTTCTCGAACTCTTTTCCACGTACAATGAAACATCACGAGACTACGTATATATTTTTCCCCCATCTTGATAAACTACACAAGAACGAAAACGTATATTTTTTATCAACTTGTATAAAATATCTTATAGATTTCGTGTCTGTTATTATCAATAATGACACAGTAGAACCATATGTTTCTACACTTTGACTGCCTAAATCATACTACCGGCGAGATATCGTATTTAAAGATGAGCGCCCTGCGCGGGATACAGGAATAAGGGGAAAAGTTCTAAGGTGCATTATTAGTCTGTCTAATCCGTCAATATAACAAGACGAGCATAATCATATTAAAACGATGTGAATCGAACACCAACATTATATTAATTTTTCCGAAACATGTTATTACATATTTCGTCATGCTCGAATTTTTGTATATGCTACGTATTCAATACCGAACATGTCTTTAAATATTTACGTCAAAACTGTTTTTTTGTGCTACACTTGCCTCGTCCAAAAATTTTCGGTGAAATTATTTTTTTTCTAATTAGAATGAGATTTCATTCGGATTAATTCATACATTCGGATTGGAAAGTAGATTAAGTAATTTCCCGCCCCGTCGACCATCTCTATGCGGAAAGTCACGTAGATCTGTTATTCCGTTGCGACGTGAAAGAAGGACAAACAAACATACTTTCGAATTTTTAATGTTATTTGGGATTGTCAAATTAGGTAGGATGAGATTTTCCGGGTTGGCTATTAGCCTATTTAATTTCCTAGTTCGCCAAATAATTCAGTTGTTAAGTGCAGCAATATCATTAAGTGCAGAAAATCACGTTGATGTGTTGTTCCACTGCGACATAAAAGAAGCACAATCAAACACACTTTCACATTTTTAATACTAGTTGGGATTGTAATATTAGTTAGAATAAGATTTCCCGTATTGGAAAGAAGCCCATTTTATTTCATGTATCCATATTGAAGGATAAATACACATTTGAATTTTTAACATTAATTGGATTGTCATATTAGGTAGGATAAAATATCCCCCGTTTACAAGTACCCTACGTTATTTCCTGGCTCGCCAACTATCTCTGGGCAGAAAGTCACGTTAATCTTTTGCTTCATCATGACTTGTAAGAAGTATAAATAAATAGATTTTTGCATTCATGATGTTAGTTTGGATTTTAATATTACTTGGAATGATTATTCATCGGGACGAAATGTACTTTGGATAATGTGGTCTTTTCCTTATGCACCAACTACCACTGTGTAGAGTTTGTAAAAACAAAAAACACTAATTTATATAGAAAATAAAATCGAATAAACGGAAAGGGTCTATAAACTTTTTTACGCGAGTAAAATAGGGTAAAAGCCCGAAGGGTTAATTAAAAAAATACAAGCCCAAAATGTTATGTGTAAAAATATAAATGCAAACACGAATTGATATAAAAAAACAAACCAAAATATCCAAAAATTGTATAAGCAAAAAGTGTCGCGTAAAGAAAATTTTGAAATAAAAACGTGAATTTATAATTTAAAAATTAAACTCAAGTCATCAAAAATTTAGCAACCAAAAAAAAAGTACGTAAAAAAATATAAATACAAACAGGAATGGACAATTAAAAAAAACAACATATCCAAAATTTCGTAAGCAAAAAGGTTTGTATTTATATTTTTTTACGTATGTAAAAAATATAAATACAAACACGAATTGATATAAAGAAAAACAAAATGTCCAAAAATTTAATAAGTAAAAAGGGTTGCGTAAGCAGTTTATCAATAAAAACACAAATGGATAATCTAAAAAAAAATTGTGCGTATCAGCTCCGAAGCGTGACTGGAGTTTACTCCTTAAGATAAACTTAATTATTATATAAACTTTACTATGATTATCTTGGAATGTATAAAATAGGTAAAACTATATATAAGTATAAGTATCAATATCATTAAATGTAAATGGAAAATTCTTTTCATAAAAATGGTAACATTATAATTATTTTCAAGTAAAACACAAATGAACAAGATCAAATTGATACAACAAAAGTTAAAATTAAAACAGTCTTTTTAATTTCATAGGATAGAAGACACCAAACATTCACACTTAACGATATTTAATAATTACATCTTGATATAAGCGAACGATAGTAAACTATGTGTGTCACCCTCCGTCATTGCATTTACGCCATAAAAAATGCCAAATAAACATATTGATATCTCACTCTAAAGATGCACAGGAATACTGCGCCGAGGAGTCACCGGTTAGAGGTCTCCCCCTCTAACCGGTGACCGGGTTATAATTTAAAAATTATAACCATTCCCCCCCTTCCCACCTGGGGAGGGGTTATAATTTGTTTAATGCTCTGAACTTCGTACTATTAAGACTTAACGGTTACACTTTTTTAACACTTTGAACTTTTGATTTTACTCCTCATAAAACTTCGCACTGGACGCTATCTATGAAAATCAATTCTTAAGGAGTAAACTCTAAAAATTAACCGAAGACATCCAAAATTGAGTAAGTAGAAAAGAAAAAAAAAGGTAAAAAAATCATATATCCAAACACGAATTGATATAAAAAAACAAACTCCAAAAATCCCAAAATTTAATAAGCAAAAGTATCGCGTGAAAAAAGTTTATAAATACAAATAAAAATTAATATAAAAAAGAAAAACCAAAATATCCAAAAGCGAGTCAGCGAAAAGGATTGAAAAAAAGGTGAATTACGTGAAAGAAAAAAGGTTAAATATATTCCCGCGCAAACAAATGTATGAAAATTTTGAAATTAATATTTCTATAATGAATAATACCGAGCTACAATGTATTTTGTGAAGTACGCGACGTATTTCGAAATATATATTGTATTCAATATATAATGCATATTCTTCCATGTCCTATCAAAAAAATGTGAAGATATCATTGGTGCAAAATTGAACTTATACCTACGATATTAAAACACAGATCCAAACCTAAGATTACAATTAATTTAATTAAACTGCTTAATACTTTTATTGCTTTTTGAGCGGGTGGGAAAAAAAGACAGAAAAAAAAGCTAGCGCCGCGCCTTAGTCGGTTTGCATGCGAGTAAAAGAGAAGCAATAGACATCGCCAAAAAGCGTCTTTGCATTCGAGAGAAATAATGTGTTTTATTTTTTTTTTATTAGAATTGTATTTACATTTTTGAATTTAAAAAAAACAAGCAAGATTTAAAAAAAGTCATGAACAGTTAGTTTTTTTTATTCTATTGATAAAATGTTATAAATAACGGAGTTAATTTGGTTTAAAATGTATATTACAAGACGTTTTTGGATTTTTTTTCAAATATAAAACATATTACAGTTTGGAAAGTGTTTTGGAAGTAACCAGGACTTTAGAAATATTGTAAAGAATAACATGTATTTTTTCGTGGCCATAAATTTAATAGATTTTGCTAAAAAAATGTTTTAGTAACCTAAATCTAGTGTTGTCAGCGCCCTAACTAAAAAAGATGATCAAACACAAATAAAACTCGCGCCCTGAGTGTTCCGCATCATTATATCATATCATACTAAAGTTTAATCGTTACTCTCCCCCCGTCCGCTGTTAAATACAAAACTCTTCCAATAGGTGTATCGTTGGAGGTAATACTCATACCATGGTAATGCAACCACTACCCTAGGCAGACGGGTTGGCGTAGCTTCATGCACCAGTGACGCTCCGGCCCGTCAGTGACCTATCGCATTTTAGCTACCCGGTCACTCGAGCTACGCTTGACGAGCAACTTGTAATTGGACCCGAGACCCGGGGGTGCGCCATGCTGTCAAAGACCGTAAGCCTGTAATTAACCGAACACACCATGACGGAGGCAAACAATTCGTAAATCAAACCAAAACATTAATATTTAGTTTATTACTTTATTATTACACATGAAATTGCAATTTAATTAATTTTTCAAATTAATTTTTGTATTATGACATTTTCCTTTGCGCCAAATTTTAAGATCCTAGGTCAACGGGAAATTTTAATGCGAGCAGCAAAGCACGTGACATTTGGAAAACCTATTTCTTGTCATTTTATCACCTAAACCTTTATGTTTTCTACAGGACTGTGGGGCCACAGACCTTAGTATTTAATATTGATTTCAATTTAATACTCCTAGCCATTCTTGGGAGAAAGGATCGTGACATATAGAAGATAACAAAGTGCTGCAACAAGGTATGTTCTTTTTTCATTCTGAGATAGATAACCTTAAAAACAATGCTATTTGAAAATGAAAACTAGACATAATTTTCTTATAATTCGAACTCTATGTGATTTTGTGTTAATTTGAACTTGTTTTACAATATTTGACAATTTTATTATCAAGGTTTTGTAAACACATATTTTCAGAAAATATCTTTTAACAGAATTTATAACGTTCGTAAATAAAATTATTGTAATATTTTTTTCGTCGTTTAATCTATGCCTCATCCTTATATAGTATAAAACAAAGTCGCTTCCCGCGTCTATCTGTCCCTCTGTAAGCTTAGATCTTTTAAACCACGCGACGGCTTTTGATGCGGTTTTCACTATCATTCAGATAATATCTTTCTGAAGGTTTATAGGTACAATACATGTATTTACAGGAAATTTAAAAAAGTCAATATTTCGTAAAAAAGTAGAATTTTGGGCGCTTTCATTGCTAACGCTGACTAAACTTTACGATTTATCAAAATGTTGTGCTATGAAATTGTGTATTTTAAAAATATCTACAAAAAAGTTTGATATGGCGCATATCTATATCCTATGGATAAACCACAGTGACCATTTTTATTAATTTTTGGCGGGTTCTACTTTCGAAGTTATTTTGATCAATATTATATTAATATTTATTTGAATAAATAATTTGGTTTCGTTGGGCATTTAATATAGATAAAATTGTCTCTTTACAGCAAATCATTGTCAATAATATTTTCGAAGATATTTAAAATTACCAAAAATCAGTATTTGCGATGCCGATGCCGTGCAAGGACGGCGGCGGCGGCGCGCGGCAGCGGCGCGTGAATGACAGTAACATTACATCACATTGGTACCTACATTGCACCCGTGTGAAGCCGGGGCGGGTCGCTAGTATTCCATATTCAAACCGTACTACATACAAACGACAAAGAAAAATTTGCTCATCAGGATTCACAACATACCAATTTTTCTCTTTACTTTTTTGTAATTTAAATACATTTCGTTCCTCAGAATTTACATTGCAGGAAATTTCAAGTCAAATGACTACACAGTACAATAGATTGACAGACACAGTTTTGACTTTAATATATATCCTACTTTCCCTTCTCAGAACGCGACTAGAATGTACGTAAGCATATACATCGATAAACAATACAGACTGTCAGTAAAACTATATATAAACATCCGTCAACTTTTATAAACGTCACTAATTGTATCGCATATTTCACTAGATATTTTATTATCTGTTCGGAATATGTTTTCCTATCTTTTGCACGATTATTCGCAAATTTCATTAGTCAAACGACACGCCACTCCGACTCGTGCGATGAACAAAAGAAATTGCTTGATGAAATGGCTCAATAAATGACTTATTGGGAATTCATAGTAATATTATATAACAATATTGACAATAAGGAAATATTAGACATAACGTAGCACCACGTTCGCAATACCGTTGTTACATTTTTTAAATTTCAATAGCCAGAAGGGCTGAAAATAAAACTTATTATTCTGACTAAATTACTCGTATTTTTTAATAGTTTTATTTTGAGCCTCTTTGGCTCTTTTTTAGATTTTAATAGCCCATATCTTTTAACGAAGTTTGTCATAACATACTTTTTGTCATAACATAACATACGTTTGTCATCACATACACATTTGTGTAAATAAAATTATTAGTCTCTTTTTTAAATTTTAATAGTCAAATGGCAGAGTATAAAACTTTTAAGTTTCAATTTTGCTTTTAAAGGAACATGTTTTTAAATTTGAATCGAATCTCTAAGGAAACCCTTAGGGATTCCTTAGAATTTCGATCCATCGGATATCGAACCCTCGGTTATTTCCAGAATATATAGAAAATTTAACGAATATGAACCTAGATATATCAGTTACTCTAACATAGTTTCATTCGAATGTAACAATAATCCAAGTAAATAATTATATGTATGTCACAAAAACCTTTAATGATTTTATAATGCATAAATATCTTCATGTGTGCATTTGTGTGCATGCGTACATGTGCGTTTATGTACAAGATGTCTAATATACATAATGTCATTTATATTTTTAATATATATTTTTAATGTTATTTAAAACCCTACAACTTTTGTGTTTTATTATATTGACATTGGAATTGTCACAAATCGAGAAATATTATTATTTTTTGTAATTAAAATGTATTTTGATTCTATAGGTAAGTCTAAATAAATGAACAATTTCCATTACGCGAATGTTATATACTTTATTTTCGTTAAAAATATCATAAATGAATTTATACAAGTAGCTCAACAAAACAAGTGTTCCAAAACAATATTTGAAACGAACATATAAAATGCAATTTAGATGCAAATTTATCCAATGTATATCAGGAGATCACCACAGTTTTCTTGATAGTTTTAAATCAATGTAACTTTAAAGTGACCATAATTAAATAGACGCTATAAAGTCGCATTGATTTAAAACTGTCAAGAAAACAGTGGTGAACGCGAACGATTATCTTCTATATAACTTCCTGAAATTTGCCAATTTGCATTTTACAGACAAAAAATAACCTAATTTATTTGTATCGTACTTATATTTCTGTCAATCTGCAATTTCATCACTTTACTCGCCAACAAAACGGGAAAGTCATCTTCGTTTTTGATCTTCTTGGACTTCACTGCTTTGTTCACGAGTAAAGTGATGAGCCTGCAGATTGACGAAAAATGAAAGTACGATACAAATAAACAAGTGAATTTGTTTGATCTTGGGAAACAATTCTTTTAAATAATTTGAAACAATTCGTGTTATCCAGCATCATATCCAACAATCTGCTGAGAAACGTGCTTATGGCCATCTTAGGAATGGCTACTGGCCATGATTATCTCCAAAGACACCTTCACCGCATCGACCTCGCTAACTTACACTTGTGCCCTTTATGCGCAGAGGACAAGAGAACGGCCGATTAACTCGTCTGACCATAGGACCCTTACGGCTCATAACCGGTAGCTTGCAAGGAGGCCACGTTTTATTAGACGGCATCAAATGGCTGAGCAACTACGGACAGGCGCTGGTAGAAAAAGTAGTTTTTATTGCCCATGTCGTTACGCATTTCCTAATATTTAATGGTTTTTACCAGAATTTATTTCCGATGTTTAATATAAATAGTTCAAAGTTTAATACTCATGTTTGACATTGACTTTTCATAAGAAACTAGATTATCTAAAGCAATTTTGCATATACACAGAGCGCAGATAAGTAAATGAATAGATATTATGGTGAATGGGAAGATACATTTTAAGGAAAAAAATTGCATTTTTAATCGAATAACCAAAACTGTTAATATGTTAATGACTTTAGGTAAATTAAAACTGCGTGTTACTACGGAAACGAAACAATTTCGGAAACGGAATGAAAATAAAAGGTGAATAATGTTGATACGTGGTAATGAAAAATAATGCGATAAATCTTTTTCTGCAGTCATAACACTATTAGTCCAATAAATTTATTTCAAGTTAATTAAATAATTTTATAAACCGAAACATGGATTTAATTCAGACTAAATGGAATAGAATGACACTTTTTTAATTTAGGTAACCTGTAAATGTTTTAAAGTGGACGCACAGGCGGTAAATGTTTCGATTAAAAAAAAATGTCTGCAAAGTGAATCATCGTCATGGGGCTTCTACCTTATAGGAAGAAATCCAAACTACAACAAAATCATTGATATACGATGGTACCGCTGTAAGAAACAGTCATTTGTAATAAATGTTAAAAAGAAACTGTACTGTTTGATAAAACAATAAGGTACCTTGCTTGAATTTGGTATTTGTTTTACACATTGATGCTAATTTGAAAATTGTCACGTCAAGATGAATTTAACACGAGGCAATTTTTATTCGATGGTTTTTTAATGATTTCTTGTCTCAATCAACCATAAAGCTACAACTGACTTTGACTAGCATTTTACGATGAAACCCCCTCTTGCGACACTTTTTACAACTGGTTTACGAGTTCAAGCAAACTAATCACAGTGATGATCTGCTTGAGGGACGTTCCTCAACAGCGACAACTGAAGATAACATCAATGCTGTACGGGTCATGATAAAAACTGGCATTGGAATGATTCAAATTCAAAACATTCTTTATTAACATTCAGGTGTCCGAAAGCTTTGTCCTTAATGAATATCCAAGATTTTAACCGAAGCTCAAAACAATGTTGTGTTGATTGGTGCCGCTAAAAAATAGAAAAATTTCACGGTTGTCACTCCAATACTATTATGTCGATATCGTTATGGATGACGAAAGCCATATATACTGTTACGAACCCAAAACTACGAGGCAATATTTGAAATGGGTGTTTTTCTGAAAGTGCTGGAAAAAAGATTTTGCCTCATTTTTCGAACAGGCAGGTATAGTATCATGCAATTATTATTCTGGAAAATAATAAAAATAATAATTACTGCCAACCGGTATACCAGCAAGTACTCGTCTGTTGTTTTGGATAAAGTTCGAAAGCAACGCACTCGCAATAGAATTCACATTCATCATAGTAACGTTTTCGCATACTCAGCTAGATGAACTGCCTGGCGTGTAGAAATTATGTGTTATCCGTTATATAGTCTTGACAATGCCATGCGATTTTCATTTATCCTCAAGAATACGATCTCCAAAAATACGGAGTCCGCCTACGAAAAGGTCGTGAAAGTGAAATCCGAGTAAAAGTCGGCCAACCATTTCTCTCAGTGATTCCAAGGAATGAAACGATGCATAGAGTACCACGGAGACTATATTTGAACAATAATATATAAATGACAAAGTTGCCAGACGGTTTCATTTTCGATATTATAAAAACCATCAATTTCACCTTATGTATACTGTTATATAATTTTAATACAGATAAGAGATTACAAGATAATATATTTCAAAAAAAGTGTTTTTTTAAAGCTGGGAATCAAAGGGGAAAAAAATTATTTCCCATAAATCTAAATCATTTTCTTATACACATATTCCAATATGTCTGTGTATATTTTCAAAATTATTCACTCTAGTAGTTTCATAAATAGAGTGACAGAAATAAGCTCATTTTAATAAGTTTCTCAAAGTATAAATAAAATTACCCGTCCATAAATACCTAGGTTTAATTTGGCATATTACTAGTACAGATCAGAGCTGATGTGATACATCTCCAGAAATACTAAATTAAACTTATAAGAACCCTGATATTTTCTGCACTAAGTCGATACATGGTACATAAAGAAAGCTGCAAACAAGTAGATCGTCATAACTGAAATGTAGTATTGACATAAAATGTCAAGCACCTATCTATCCTGGAATACCAAAGGAACTAACCTGTCTATACTTCAGCAACTGAAGGTAAAAACAAGACTGTCCACCATCTGCTTACAAAGAATATTTGCATATATAGGCCAGGTAACACGACGTGAAGAAGAAAGCCTAAAAAGCTATTGATAGTGGGAAAAATAATGGGGAAAAGACCAAGAGTTTGGTTTAGACGACAGACCAGAAACGAAAGCTTTATAATATATCTTCAACGACGGCGTAAGATATATCCAAGACCGGGACCATTGGAAAGAAATAATAAAATTCTGAGAACTGGCAACTCCAAGTGGATACGAACTTAAATCATTAGGAAACGACTAAAATGATCAATATTTTGTATAATTAAAAAAAATTGCACTCCAATTACACATATATAAAACGAAATTACTGATAAAAACGCAATAAATAACTCTCAAATATAATCATAAAGAAAATTTAGAAAGACCAAATATAGTATATTAATATACAATTTTTTTAAATTTTTTGGATGGGATTTCTTTTTTAAATTCAGAATTTTAAATAAGATAGTGCTAGAGGTATTGCTGAAAATTCCAATAAAATTTTTTGAGAAATAGTTTAGTGCAAAAACTTGAAATTATAGAGCATATTAATCCGCATATATCTTAAGAGTTCTCGAATATTATTTTTCATTTCACTTGTGGGATAATTTTTCAAGATTTCACGTCATATAGTCCAGAGATATCATTGAAAATATCTACAAACGTACTAGGAGTAAGAAATGTATACTCGTAGCAAAAGTAAGTCTCCACAAGTGCTAAATCCAAAATTATGAAAAAATACTGTTACTAGAAGTTTAGCTAAAATTTACCGGCATTTATTGCGACTATTTTAAGTTTCAGAGTTTGCATCGTGCAAAATAATTTTAATATTTGTAAATAGATTAAATTCTAAATAGCTTTTATTTTCACTTGCTGAGCTATCATTGAAACAAGTAAATCATCATGACTGTTAATCTACGTCGACAAAACTGACTCGATAAAGTAGTCAGATACCTTATTCTGCAGTAATTTACTATGAGTTCATAGTAAAGTACGAAAAATAGATTAAATTCTAAACAGCTTTTATTTTCACTGGCTTGAACTATCATTGAAAGAAGTAAATCATCATGACTTTTAACCTACTTCGACAAAACTGTCTCAATAAAGTAGTCAGATAACTTATTCTGGCGTAATTTACTATGAACTGACAGGGACAACGATAGTAATAGAAAATAAGATAGGTATAAATTATATGGGACACTCAAAGGGCGACAAGTGAATAAGCGAACGCGTTGTAGCCGACCGTAACACGACCGGGGCCGGACGCACGCGGCGATAAACCGACGTCGTTCGGCGGTAATAAAGTGCGACTTACGGAATGCAATAAAGGAGGTAAACAAGGTGACAACGACACGTGTCTATTAATGTGATCTTTATATTACTTCTGCCACGGTCCATTAACTTTACTCTGTTTATAAAAGCTATCGATAAAAGATATTAATTAAAATAAAATATTTTTTAGCGTAGAATTACTGTCCTAATTTAACCGTTTTAGTGCCATGGGTTTTTTACTTATATATACTTAAAAATGCCAAAGAAATCTTTTGTTTTTAATGTCATTTACCCTTGTCTCGAAAAAAAACTGTATCTCTTCCAAAAATTATCCAATTTTAATAATTTTTTCGGTGTTTTCTTAATAAAAACTTGTACAAGGATAATAAAATACAAAGAAAATTATGGAAATATATATTGTGAACAAAAATTATAACAAAAACTGAAATCAAGGTTACATCGTATTTTCGCAGTCCGGTACATCCTCCGTATCAACAAAATAATTGTTATCGTCACTATTATCGCTATCACTTAAAATTTGCATTACGCCAATCACTTTCTTCACAACTTGAAAAACGATCATTTTCACTCGAATTATTTTCGTATTCCGACATTATGCGTTAATAAATTTATTTTCCTGAATCCTTTTTATATTGTAATTATTAATAATATCATAATTTGAACTTTATGTAACACGTAGAAAGATAAAAAATTAGCGTGCGAGCGACCTCCCCTACTCCTAAAGCTTTGAATGAAATTATTGAATATATATTTAATTATTAGAATAATTTAAAAGGGCTTAATAAAACTGGTCAAGAAATGCATAATGACGAGTTAATAAAAAGACTGAATACTCCGAGATTTAAAAAAAAGATTTTTTATCGAAATTGTTAGTTTGTATATAACAGTTATAACTTTATTATTTTTTGGAAATTTCTAGGGATTATAAAGGGACAAACAGATAAACAATTAAAAAACGACAGGAATTTAAGAAAGTTGACGACTACTTTTGTTAACATTACAGTTGATATGGCCTATCAATAAACGCACTCCAATCTTGATGGCTTGATAATTCATCAAATGTATGCCTCTTTATATGTATTAAGTTATAAAAGTCTAAAACATATTATTTAGTTTTGCTTTTAGTGCCTTGAGCTATTGATATAAAAACGGAAATAAATGGTAGAAAACTAGTCATAAATTAAACATCTTTTTCTTCTTTATTTGTTTCTTAATTGAAATTAATTCATAAATTTCGACCACTAGATTAGAATTTATATTATCATTCAGAAATGACCCAAAACTACCGATATTTTAAAATCTCAAAATATGGAGCTTTCAAAGGACAACTGTTGAATTTGGTAACTCCAACTGAAAGGTATGACAGAAAAAATTAAAAATCTATTCTGATCTATCTGCTGTCAGCTAACAAAGTTCAAAAGGTATTAGCATTTATCATCATCATATAGATCTAGCATTTATCACTACAGATAATTGGGTCTTATAGCACGGGAAAATAGTCATTCTTCACCTACAATTTTTTCAAGTTTAAAAAATTAAATAGATAAAATTATAAGCGCACATGAAATTCGTACCGAGTTAATTTATTATCGTCTTTAATCTTGACGACTAAATAAACCTATTAAACCTAAATAAACCTAAAATGCCAGCCATTTGAAGAGATCAGTCCAAAATACCTGTAGCTGTCTCTAGCATCGACGTTTCAATAAATAGACTCGTGTCGGCTTGGACTTTGCTAGCAAAGTCGCGAGTATAAAGTAGTGAAAGGTATAAATAGACAAAATTAAAAACTTTAAGGCTGTATTAAAATTTAAAACAAACTAATAAACATGATGCAATTAAAAGATTTTATTACAAATTCAACATACTTCCTCATAATCCAATTACATAGTATTATTAACCAGACAGCACGGACGAATTCTCAACGTGCCGAGAATTGTGAACCAAATAGCGACAACACAACTTCATGTCACGGTTGAACACTCGACATCCTTATTTAAACATATAATATTTAACGGTATTCTTATTACGTATTCCTCAACCGGTAAAGACCTTGACGTAACAATACACCAGCACCATCTACGGGCAGGGTACGCCATCTTCAATTGTGTCGCAGAGTCAATGACCAAACACTAGACGGTCGGGTTCGCTTGAGCGTCGCAAAATAGTCACGATGGCTAATTCTTATTACAAATATCTTCTCGAGATTTGTTAAATAAACATTGAGCTTTGTTACTGTTATCTGTCCAGGTCAAGGTTTTTAAAGTGATCATCGAGTGGAAAATCTGTAGGTTGATTCCGTAGAGTGGATTCACAAAAACATTGACGATGCTAAAAGAATGTTGCTTGGAAGCATAGTTTCGATTTATTCTTGAAATAAAGACCGTATCGCAATTATATCTGCATAAATATTTTTTTTATTTCCGTTAATGTTTTATGTCTTTGTTACAATAACATAAATGGTGGTACAGATTTGGATTTGGTAACCACTTTGTTACAATAATATAAATGGTGGTACAGATTCGTATTTGGTAATCACTTGGTTACAATAACATAAATGGTAGTACAGATTTGTATTTGATAACCACTTTGTTACAATAACATAAATGGTGGTACAGATTTGTATTTGGTAACCACTCACATTTTCACAATTAAATGAAACTACGTGATGTAGTATTATTTCTACTTTCTTTAATTTCTTTACCACGACCTAGGTTTCGTTGTATTACAACATCTTCAGATGGGATATTAGCAAGATCTTTGCTAATATGCCACCTGAAGATGTTGTAATACAACGAAACCTAGGTCGTGGTAAAGAAATTAAAGAACAAAATTAACGCCAAATATATTCAACACTCACATTTTATTCAAAATATTTTCGGTCCGGTTTTATCCTAAAAATCTGTGCACTTGAAAATATAATGTACAACATATTAAAAGAGAAATCTTCACTAGAAACATTTATACTTACATGTTTACATATTTATTGTACTTGCTGTATTTTTGCAGTTGTATTGTTCTCTATTTTGTATTTTAAAAAGGATGAAACAGGCTCCTGAATTAGAAAGTGGCGCTGAATTAGTCTGTTTCCACCTCTCTCCAGAACAGTTTCTCATTAAGAGTCCAGAGTCGATTCCCTTTTTTGTAGTTATTTTTTAATCACACCTTCTTTTTGTTCCTATTTTTTCTTCTATGTTTAAAAATTCTTCCACTTTTTTTTAAATAGACTTATTTCCACTGCGGTTAATTTTATCTTAAGAGTCCTCAGAATAAATTATATGTAATACTTATAAACTATCGTGAACAAAAATGTAATATATAAGCATTAAATATTTAACTGAATCATATAACTATGTAAGTCTTTAGAAGACTCTCTAGTTATGTGTTTATTAAAACTTATATTCGGTTAATTTATAATTGCAAAGTCTTAACGCTCGTTGCCCAGAGTGTTGCTGAAATATATTATCTTAACGCTCGTTGCTCAGAGTGTTGCTGAAATATATTATCTTAACGCTCGTTGCCCAGAGTGTTGCTGAAATATATTATCTTAACGCTCGTTGCCCAGAGTGTTGCTGAAATATATTATCTTAACGCTCGTTGCCCAGAGTGTTGCTGAAATATATTATCTTAACGCTCGTTGCCCAAAATGTTGCTGAAATAGAAATGAATGATAGATAAATAAATACCAAGCATAAAAAACCAATACATAAACAAAGAACTAAAAAACTTAATACACTGTTTATCGTTTAAGAAAATAAATTAAAGTGACAGCACAACATTTTCCGTTCAAAATTTAATTTTTCAATTTTACTTTTCAAATATCATTAGTAATGATAATTGTAAATTTCTTCGCAACGTTTTTAAAAACAAATTATCAAAATTTCTTCGAATGAAAGATATTTATATATTTTATTTATTTACTCGTAAAATATTTAACCCCAAAATTAAGTAAATAGCTACCAAAGCCAATTTCTTTAGTAAAACATAATTATATAAAAAAAGAAGAAAAAATAACATTGTGTTAGATTGTAAGGTGTTATGGAAGGCGATAAAAAATTATGAACGTGCATATAAAATCTTAGAGTATAACTGTAGAACAAAAAATCGTAAACATGTTTTTAAAACATAATATAATTTTCGAATTTGTATCCTCGAACCAAGTTGGTTATATAATCTGACTGTACAGAAACCGAAGAATTGACTTTGGAATTCTTTTGTAGATAAGAGAATTTGTATAGTATTCTGTGAACCAAGTCGATGTTATGCGGGGACGCGAGAATAATTAAGAAAGTTAAATAAAAGAGGAAAACGGTTCATTGCATTGCGCGATTCATGAATCTTGACTTTTTCCAGTTATAACCGTTATTCAGGTGACATTTCCTGAGACTGAACATGAAAATTAGTAGAAATTATTCTAGTTTGTTACAAAGGTATAGGGTCTAGATACAGAGATACAGGAACTAAATAAGTTCAAGATGGTCTAGTTATCATTCATTTTTATAATCCAAAATAGGTAAAGTTGGCCGTGATAAGCCCAAGGGACTTCAATTTCATTACAAATTGTGAGAATGTGACAAACGGTCCGACAAAAATTATAGAACGGGAAAGATCTGTAGATTAATTACGGGATCGTAAAATTCTACGCGAAAGATGTTCTTGGAAAATTACTAATAGGTTTGATAGATAATATACATGAATATTTTATTATATTAAATATATTATACTTTATATATATTTATTTATACTTTATATATATTATTATATTAAATATGTTATACTTTATTTATATATATTATTTTTACATAATATTGTATTATATGGTATAATGTATCATATTACTATTGTATTATATTAGCAAAATCAATAAATATACTATATTTTTGATTGATTTTGCTAGCAGGGCAAATATCTCAAAAAATAAACTGGCAGAAAACGTTGCTTTTTGTAAGATAAGTGCCTAATTCGTAAATATAGTAACGCCTACTGCGAGTACTCCTTCACTCTCTGGAAAAAATCTTGTCAATTTATGTCTTTAAAAGTGACCTGGAATAATCGTTCCTAAACAAGTCGTTGCCTATCGTTACCCTATCTCCTTCTGTACTGTTCCATCTCTCTTCTCTATCCATGTCAGAACTTATATCATTTGTTAATTCAAAGGTGTTATTAAAATTGATGACATATAATTTCATACATTTTTTTACAAATAGCATTTTAAATGACTAGAAGAGATTGAAGTCTGAAATAAATAAATGCCCATAAATAAACAAAAATTTCCCTTATCTTTTGCAAAGCTTAATTTTAATTTTCGATTTTAATTTACGTATTTTAATATATTCATGTCGTCTACCTGCTTTTGGGGAATCTGTGTGACCGGAGCAAATACATTTTTGCTCCGACTTCCATCATTAACACTTCACCCTTCGCTGTTGATGTGCAAAATATGCAAAATTGGCTGCGTCCGGATTGCATCCGTCACGCGTTCCATCTTCGACGTTTGTCAAACTTCCATTCAACGATCGACATGGATAGTTAACTGTAAATTTTACAATATCTTTCCAAACTTCTCACAAATATTTTTGTCTTTCTGAAATATATTTTCATTTTTATTCAATGTGAGTTTTTATTCATCCGAATGATCTCTCTCAAATTTTTTTAAAATTTATACGAAAATTTAACAATATATAAATATATATATATATATATATATATATATATATATACATATATATATATATATATATATATATATATATATAATGTTTTACCTAATACCAATCCACGCCAAGTGTTTTTTTTATCTTCGGTCAAATCATTGGCTATCCAATGAGCAAAAAACTTCCAAGCCCCTAAATCTCACGTAGAATTTTCCATACTTGACTCGTATTGAGTCTAAGCTTACCTTCAACTGCTGATAGATTACTTTCTTCCTAATATTTATCATAAGCCAGGTAACATTGATAGTATCTCCAATTATCGCGTGTGGCGAGACGTCCCTCACGCTTATCTTCACTGAGATTGGTACATCTATACTTGAACTCGTTAAAAAATTATAAACGTTAGCACTGGATGATAAATCGTAATTTCCTTGTTGATTGAGACCACAACGTAAGTCATAAAAAAATATTGAACTAAAATGTTCTCGTGTTAAATTTAATTTGACTTGCTTTGCTGCTCCCCTAACAGGATAACCTAACTAATTAATTAAGTTAAACGATAATGATATTTAGAGAAATTTAGAGAAATATTTATCTTTAAATTTTTGACACAAGCTTTTAAAAAACCAAACTTAAATATTTTATCTTCATGCAATGGCATCTTTGATTTATCCATCATCTTATAAAACATAAACAGACGTAAATAACTAGAAAACCCGTCATTTAGAAGCGATAGAAAGAGTGAGGAGAATCAATTTGAAAGGATAAACGAAAATTACGAAGCACCTGTTTCTCAATGTGCTACGGTGGTTAGTGCAGTGAGTGGATAAGGTGAATAAATAAATATGCCAGGTATGAGTCGAACTAGTATTACAAGGATTGTGTACAAACTTAAGCATTTCCAATTAAATTATTTACAGAATAAATTAATATTATTGTGCACTTTGTAAGTACAATGCTATAATAGCTTTCACATGCCTAAGAATACCGGGAATATCTCAAAAACTATGGAATTTATCTCAAAAACTATGGAATTATCCATCGCTACAGTTTTACGGTAAACTGTCAGTAATTTTCTAGCAGTGCTCTTTTTTAACAGTTTCGGAGTTGAGGGGAAGCGGGAAAATTGTTTGTAGACATGTTTAATGTTTAACTATCTTAAAATTCTGTTGTAATTTTGAAATCTTTTTTTGCTCGAATGCTTTTTTGTCTCTCTAATTTCTATGTCAATATTTTTTAATGTTAACTAAATGTACGAGTTAATATAATATATTATTATGCCAAATTTAAAGTTTTTAAAGTGACAGAGGTAGGAAACGTGAGTGATCTTATATATGTTCCGTTTTTTTAGTTTTGAGATAATATAAATAAAAATAAAATTTTTAATTTGCTCTTTGCTCCCGAACCAATCTTTAAGAACGTAAACTATGAACAATAACTAACAAGACTCACAATAATTTAATGACATTGATCATTATCATAAGTTAACAATTGGCGATTGATCATATTTTCTATTTACAAACAGATTGGCTCCTAAGCTGTGTATGCAAAACGCCTAGTCAAATGAAATAAATGGAGCGAGGTGCTGTGCGAATGCGCATACTATTTTGTAAAGCTAAGGCTAATACAAGTAACTGTTTATAATAATTTGAATTAATTAAAAAAAAATGAAAATGTAAAAATTAAAAAAACTAAGATTACTTTGTTTACTAATCACTTACCAATTTCATCACTACAATAAATGGATTTACGTCGCGGAGGAGTAATTTCTAGAAAATCTTGAATATGGCTTGTCAGGAGTCATGGGAGGACATACAAATATATGATGAGATCTTTTACATTTCTGGTGAATACAACTTGATCATTTGTTCAGTATACCTTATCCCAAGTAGACATAAATCAATTCCACTGCTATGAATAAAAAAAAATTGCAAAATAACTTTATCACATGACATTACCCGCCTTTGCATTACAATTTTTTTGAGTCTTAGAACATGGAAATAGAAATGAGCACCATAATTTTGCACACTAATATTTTCGTTTTTTTTCAACCATTGTCCATTATACGATCACGTAATTCCAGCCCGCATCAATCTTTGATACAGTAGTAAGAGAAAATTGGAATGATAAATGTGGCAACATTTAAAGAGCTTTGGTGTTACTTCGATAAAATATATAATCATTATTACAAACTAACATAATTTGACTAGAATTTTTCAGTATAAAAATAAAAATAGCTGCCATTTCTAGACTGAGTGATAAGTAGGTTAAAAACTAGTAGACAGTTGACGAAGCTTTGGCTGACAAGCAATTTAGGTGTTAGTAGGTTATTTATTTTGCAACATCTTCCTGTTAATATTATGTATTCACACGTTTGAAGATATCTTATATATTTTTTTTAATTTCTATTTATGTAATACCTACTCCAATAATATCTACTCTTCGGATTATTGGGTATATACTATTTTAAATAATTTCAGTTGTTCTTAACGATGGTATAAGTGTTATGTTGAATATTTTATTCGATTTTTTATTTCTCACTGTTTTTTTAATTTGTTAACTTAAAATGGTCTATTGTGACTGTTTGCTGGGATGGTATAGAATACAATACAAAGTATATTTGCTGGGTTACTGTTTACTGTTTACCTAAAATGAATACAATACAATGTATATTTGAAGGTAAAGTAAAACATGAAGATAAGTAATGGCGGGAATATCCAGGAACGATTTATAACAACTTTTAGATTATTAAAATTATGCGCACCGTATCTTAAGCGCAAAGATACCTCATATGCCAATATTTCGAAAATTAACTAATCAGCTGTAAATACTTACCTCCATACTTATATACACATAGACACACCTAACCTGGGTCTACCTAAGACCGACTTAAGGCTGGGCGTAAACATGAATAGCTCTTCGAATGCAAAAATTGAAACCAGACAGTCACACCTAGATATATTTGAACTATGCAGTTTGACCAATTTCGTTTGGCGATTGCTAAGAATATGTCGATAATAATACTGTAGGGTTTGTTACAGCAATGAAGTAATATGTATAGCCCTCCTTTTATCAATAAATTAATATTAAAAATATAAAACAACGTAAATGACGTTGCGTGTATCCATTAAACGCAAGAAGCATAAAAAAAAGTTATAGTAACGAAATTACGCAATGTTTTGATACATTTATTGATTACAACAGGACGGTAATTATATCTTTCGATGAATTTCTTCATTCTACCAGTTAGAATGTAGTTAAATAATTTCATTGTAATATAATTATAATTTCATATGTAGTTCCGTTTATCTGTAATATGTTTACTACTCGGACTGTAGGGCTCAATCAATACACAGCGGTAATTTTTAGCGTCGGCGGAATTTTTAATCAATACAGCTCGACACCCAGAGCAGCTATGCTGGTTTTCATCTAAAACGATAGATCTCACGATACATGTGCCATTCAAAATATTTAACCAGTTTCAATAAGTGAAACATTTCAAATAATAAAATAAAATGTAAAAACTCAAAATGTCGCGTAAATACGTATAAAACTCGACCAGAAATATAGAAGACGTAGGGCCTCAGAAAGAGTGTCTCGGCAGCTATCCAGGTATATATAATTATCAGTATCTGAAAGAATCAGGAGGTACAGACCACATAAAAATGCGAAGATTTGACGGAGCGGTCAATAACGCACAATATTTATTTTGTGCCAAATCCATATATGCAGGTACCAAATCTATACTTAAAATATGTTAACACTGACTTACTGACCCATTCATCACCAGATCTCAGAAATTATAAGACATACGAACTTGAAATTTGACAACTATATTCCTTAGGTGACATAGATACACACTAAGAACGAATTTTGTCGAAATCAATCCCTAAGGGGGTGAGTGTGGGTGGGTTGGTCGAATAAGTCAGTGGCACTATCTCTGTACCTTGGAGATCTACAAACTTGAAATGTCGCAGGTATATTCCTTATCGCAGATATGTTCCTTATCTCATGGGGGATCCCCCATTAAGAACGGGTTTTAACGTAATCTACCCCCAAAGAGGAGAATGGAGATAGTTTTGCGGAATGAATCGGTGACACTATCCTTATCTAGAAATCCTACAAACTTGAAATTTAGCAAGTATGTTCTTTACGTGATAAATCACTTAGAACGAACTTTACCGAACTCAACATCTGAATAGGTGAGTGGAAATAGTTTGATCGAATGAGTCGGTGATATTGTGTCTGCCTAGAAGACCCACAAACTTGAAATTTTGCACGTAGGTCCTTACTTTAATATAGACACGCACTAAGAAAGTATTTTACCGAAATCAACCTCCGAAGAAGTGAGTGGGGATAGTTTTTTGGAATGATTCGGTGGCACTATCTCTAACTTGGAGAGCTATAAATTGAAATTTGGCACATATGTTCCTTACGTGATATAGACACCCACTAAGGATTTCATCGATCCATCAACTCCTGAAAAGATGAGTGGGGATAGTATGGTGGAATGAGTCGGTGGCACTATCTCCACCTATAAGATCTATAAATTTGAAATTTGACACGTAAATTCCCTATGTGACATAGACAACTACTAAGAACGGATTTTATTTTTTTAGATGTAAAAACACTAAGAATGGATTTTACAGAAATCAACACCTAAAGAGATGAGTGGGGATAGTTTGGTGGAATGCGTCGGCAGCACTATTTCTACCTATAAGACCTACAAGCTTAAAATTTGGCATGTATTTTCCTTACGCGACATACACCTAATAAGGACGGATTTTACCAAAATCGAGTCTTAAGGGGAGAGTGGGGGTGGGTTGGTGGAATGAGTCGGTGACTATCTCTGGACTTACAAGGTGAACAAACTTGAAATATGGTATATGTGTTCCTTACGCGAACTGTGAACGAATTTTACTAATATGAATCAAACTATTTTACTAATATCTTGAAATTAGACATGTCATTCCTAACGTGACATAGACGCCCAATAAGAGTGGAGTTTATAGAAATTAACCCGTATACACTATCTCTTTATCTATAAAACTTACAAACTTCAAATTCGGCATGATGTTCCTTACGCGACATCGACATGTTCTAAGCATGCATTTTATTGAAATCCATCCCCAAAGTGGTGAGTGGAGGAGGGTTGGTGTAATGAATCGGAGGCTGTATTTCTTTACCTGTAAGACCTATAAACTTGAAATTTGACACTGTCCCTTACGCGATATCGACACCTACTAAGAAGGAATTTTATCGATAAATCTTATGTTATGTGTTGTAGGTATGATAAATTATACTCTCTATCACTGAACCATATCCTAAGCCTTTACACAGTCTCTTTACTCACCAGCATCCAGTGTCAGAACATTTTCTCTAAACTGTTCGTAAGTATAATGGATGCTTTCAAATGACGTCTTTGAGAGTCAGATATAAGTGAGGGCAATTTTATACCAACCTTCAAAGTGGCAGGTCTATCACAGAATGGGGAGCCTTATGGCTAAATTTCATCAAAGCTTTCATTACTTCAGATATACTTTGTTATCGATGATAAACATGAGAGTCAAATTCGTTATGGAATTTACCCTGGTATTAAATCGGAATTGTTCTGATAACTGCAGAATATGTTGCGTGAACACAATTATATTTGAATTTTAAGGATAGTTGCTCTTGATTCCAAAGAGCAATAAGAATTCCAGGTAATTTCATTATCGCTGATAAGAAAGCTTCCAGTGAACATAAAGCTAGTTATATTTTTCCTAAAATAGTGCGGAAAAATAGAAAAACTTTTCATATTGCAAAGTTGCGTGTTACTACACAAGGAAAACCAAAAACTTTTTCAGGAGTGAAGAATTATAAAAGATCTTGTTTCAGGTAAAGCGTATACTGTTCATCCCGGTAATGATGAGTGCTACTATCTACGTTTTCATTGCATGCGATTCGCACCTCAATGTCTTTACTACTCTAAAAACGTTACTACTCTTTACTACTCTGTAACAAATGTAGCCCAGCCAGTATTTCAAGCAGCTTATAGATCACTTGGATTTCTGGAAGACGATACTCACTGGAATCGTAATTTGGAAGAAGCATCCATTTCCGTTTTTCCGTTGTTTGCAATTATGTTAGTTTTTTAATCAAGTTAGAAATCAAATAAAATTGTGGGAAAAATATCGAGACAGTCAAGCGAAGGATATTAGGAAACAAATGAAAAGAAAATAATATAGAGCTGATACTTAACTTTGTCTACATGCAGTGTCTTATTCTTCTTGAAGATATTGTCATATATATGTCGGGTCAAACACTCTTATAGTTTTTACTCCTATCGCCATCACGAGAACAAGGAACCGTTATTAGTAATAATCAATACCTGAGTGAATTGGCAATAATATCACATGAATATTAATATAAAATATATGACAGAAGTATTTGCTTCAAACAATCCAAAGTTAAATAATGGTGAGAAAGTATCAACTATGAAATCTTAAACGATATTCCTTCTGATTCTGGGTAGTTTTTTTTTTGGTGGCCCGGGCAAAACATTTTTGCTCAATCTGGTATGTGCCAAAGTCAGAAGCGATACAAGTATCGCTACTATCAATAGAATCAACAACTTCCTGCTTGAGAAGCTGCCGACTCAACATGCGAAGTATGAATCCCTGGACGCAGTGATGGAGACAGAGGATGCTGTCCATTACACTTTTTGAATACTCTTAATCCACCAGAATACCACCACATGTTTTCTGTCTTAAAATTGACATACCAATTACGCGATTACGCAATTTAAATCCCGAAAACTGTGTAACGGCATCAGGTTACAAGTAAAAGCCACACAGACACGATTTTCACTAAAAACATGAGGAAGAGAACTTATTCATCCCAAGAATTCCTCTAATTCCTTCAGACTACCACTTTGGATTCAAACATTTACAATATACAAAAAAAATCACATAAAAAATCGGTGATGAAATTATTTTTTTATTATTTTAAGATAACTAATAATTTCTGCAGTATTTTTATAAATTAATTTCAAAGTTATTTATAAAACACGTAGCATAAATTTTGTTTTATTAGCATCTGGTTGATATTATTATGTTGATGAGATGAGCAAAAATTTTTCATTTTTAACATAACAATTTTAACACAGATTTTTATAGACAATTAAGAAAAAAATTAGTTTTTTTATACGGCATCAGTGATTGCTAACAATATTTTTGCAGATTATATCAAAAATCTACTCAATTCCAGTTTCAAATACTTTTTCTTTATGTTCTAGATATATAATTTCGATAGAACCCATTTACAAATAATATGGGGTCATATATATAAAAAGATAAAACAAAGCAAATCAGTTACCAACGTTTTCCTCAATAATAAATCACTGATACATTATAAAATAATTGGAAATCTAGAATCTAAACGTATAGTTAAATATTTCTTCTTAATTTAGATATGTTCAGAGAAGCGGGTGGAAACGGCTAGTATATGCACAAATCTATGTAGAGCTCACAGCGTAAACTGAACAAATTCGAGCTCTCGATATGAATTTTAAAAGGTATGCGTGTGTCAAAGACGCTCATTAAAAATGTAATAATATTGATGAACAAGTGAAATAACATTCTATATGTTTCGCGCTTCTCTAATTGCGTGTTCTGAATTCATGACGACATTCCAGTCATTTACGCTCAACCTTTGAAGTTAAATTTTTTAATTGAAATTTAAATTTGCATAATTATTTTGAATTTGAAAAAAACATTACAGGATTGGTTATAGGAATTGTTTCATTAGGAAACTAAGAAAATATAAATTTTTATAAATGTTACCTAAATTAAAACATTTAAAAAAAAAGAAATTTGTTGAAAGACTTTATTAAACTATAGTAGTCCAATAGGGCCAGATAATGGAGTTAAACATTTTTAAGAAGAAAAGAACATTACACGACTTATATCTTAACTAAAATTAAAATTAGATATTTCTTTAATATAATTGAAAATCAGTCGTCCGGAAAATCAAATAAAATAAGATAATAATTTGGCAACTTATATAAGATCATTATGTTGCAAATAGAAAGTTCCTTAACCCTTTCCTTAATTTTAGGTAATTTAACAATTTTTCGATTCGCAAAATTTGGATACAATAATTTCTGGAATCTTAAAAGGCCGGACTCCAATTCGCTCGGTCTTATTACAATATTAATTTAATAAAATTATGTAGTTACCGCGACAGGCAACGAAGATGAACGTGGCCTCACCGAAAAAAATTCCTTCTCTGCAGAAAGTCTCTTGGGGCCTTATCGCATAAAGGGCCTTATTTGCCCTAGGTATATCTTTTTTTGATTGCAGATAATGAACATCAAATTCTATTCTGCGATAATTGAGAAGTACAACAACGCTACTGGTACATTTCAGTTTTATACACCTATTAACCTTTTATTAAGGCTCTTAAAATTAATCCATACATAGTAATGTTTATTAAGTTAAATCGGTTCAAAATTTTACCGATTACAGAGACATGAAGAGTTAGAAAAATATTAGCATCCATGAACCTTTCCAAAAGCTACAAGAAATGCATCTGTATCCGAGCGCAATAAATGCATCAGGACTTCCAGTATAGCTTTTGTATTGTTCAGTAAGACAGCTTTTTTGCGAAAAAAAATCTTTGAAAGCAATAAAATATATAATTTTAACTATAACTATCGATAAAAAACCAAATTAATTTAAGGAGGTAATTGCGCACATAAATATGTTTAAATGTGGATTTTGAGAGTTTTCTTCTCGGATAACCCACTTGAAAAATAAATAATCGTACACGAGTATTTTAAACTTATAAGGAAATAAGTTTAAACTTTTCATCGGCTATGGAAAAAAAAATGTATTTGAATGGAATGTTTGTGAATACGTAACCATGTTTTTACGTACATTATATAGTAAAGAATTTCTTATATAGTTGAAGAATTTTCTTGGTATGAAATAATTCGATCGTACGATTGGCCATGGGCCGTGACAACATGAAAAAAACTACATTATCTCTACATATAATAACTCATGGAAAATATTTTGTCTGTTTATTAATTTTATGTACAAAAATAAGTATAGTACAGAATTACTTTGTTTCATTGAGAAAATTAAAAGTTTTGTCTGCTTACAAACAGTAGCTGTATGAGGAAAAAAACGCTAGACAGATTTTCATTGTATTTTCAATGTTATAATATATAATATATTATTTCACGTTTATAGTCAAAAAAAAGAAACTGAGATAACGCCGTCTTGATGAGGTATGAAAGAAATTAAAAGTATAAGAATAATCAATTATTGTAGATCAATGCGGATAGGGATAAAGGTAATATATACGAGTTGTAAGAAAGAAGTTTCTATTATTCCTAGATATATTTCTAAACATCAAATAATACCCGAATATTTTTTCCGAAATGGTTGGGGATTACATACAGGCATTCAACATTTTCTACTCAATTCGATTCACAGAATTTTCTATATGAAAAATAGATACTTTTCTGTTACACCAGTATACATGTGTAACACGCGTCTATTATTCATAAAGATATTTCAGTGCATATCTTTATAAATAATATATATTTTAATACCTTTTGAACTAAGTATCTTTGAAGCGTATTTCTGTAAAAAGAAATGAATTTTTTCAAATAAGTTATAGACTTGGTTAAAATTTGCAATAGAAATCATCAAGATTATTATTTAAATTTACTTATACTAAATATATTAATAAATTGCTACTTAAATATTTTATAAGGATATAATTACTATTTAAATAATTGATAGAAACATCTGTTTTTTGTAATGTTGTAATAAATGTATAATTTCGCAATCTTCCACTAGATGGTGTTCCCTGGTTTATTTTTAATCTGTTTTTTTTATTTATTAACTCATTTATATTTACGTATTGGTGACTACCGTGTCAGCATTATCTGTGTGCTTACCCGTGGAACAAAAGTCTAGAATTGTGCAATGTAGTGCAAATTTTACAACGCGAAGAACGACCAAAATTACTTAGTATACATTTTACAAATATATTAATGCCAATTGCCAATCTGTAATTTTGAAGTACTATCAAGAAAAATATGCATCTACATTAAATTAGGCCTATCAACTCGTATTTAAATATTATGTGTATTATATACACGGTGTCCGGGAATAAGTGTCGGACAAAGAAAAACGTTATACCTTGACTGAAAAACAATTGATTGTCGTTAAAATAAAATTTAAAGATGACCTTTTTTTTTTAAAATTTAAAATAATATTCATAATTATTTGTCACCTTTTTCGTACACACGATACTTGCACACATTGTTCAGCGCCGCTCGAGAATAACCCGCGAACAGCTACGAAGACATCGCCACTGCGGGTAAACACCGCACTCCGGGCAAGTATTGGGTGTTAAAAAGAGTTATGTGTAATATTATTTTTGCACTCAATTAGAAAAATGGCGTGTTTTACGTTTTATTTCAACGACAATTTATTCCTTTACAGCCAACGAATAGCGTCTTTCTTTGTCCGATATCTATTCCCGGACACCGTGTATAAATCTCCTTATTCTAAAATTAATGTGTAAATTTCAAATTATATATGCTCGAATTTATTAATACAATGAAACGTGAGACACGGTTGATGTAAATTTTATGTTTACCAAGTATAGCCAAGATGCTGGCCATACTCCACGCTGCGACTTGCTTATATTCGTCGCTGTTTACCTGCCATACTGGAATAACATGAACCTGTCGAGAGAGAGATGTATAACATAAAAAAATAAACATTAACTCTTTAAACTGTCGGTATAAGCGTAATGTTATTTGTTTTCGAACGTAATCGTAATCTGTTTGTGCTGGAGCTTAATTTTCACCGTAGTTAATTTTTTCTGCGACGTAGCTAATTAATCAATGTACCTACCTACCTTCATATTTTTCGTGTGCGTTTTCAAAAGTTCTTTTACGCATTTTACATGTTGTTTTTTGTTTACACACGGATACAAAAATACACTTGAGATTTCAAGGGCAACAAATTTTCATAATAATGTGGCCATCTGGACTCTTTTTAATAAAAACACGAGCGCGAAAACGATAAAGTACTCTGTTGTTATATTTATAACGTTAATTAATAGTTTACTGTTATTTTAAACTATATTCTAAAAGGTCACTAAACAAAACAAACATATGTCGTATTCTTCAGTGCTGCATTATTTCATCTTTCTCCAGGAAATATATGTGAGGTGACAGCGATTTTCGTATTTATACAACAATGTTTAATACTTATAGTGGTCTACATATAGAACACTAAGCAAATACAAACACTTAGATGATGTTATGAATGCGAAGACAGAAACCAAACCCCTTTGTAATATAATCGCAAACAAAAAAGACACGAAGTTCTTAAAACCTGTAGCAAGCACTGTGCAAGCAGTGGCTCGAGCTAAACCTGTAACAAGCACTGAGGGCACTGTAGCAAGCACTGCAAAAATACATTTCCTGGAAGAAGTTCGATGTACTTTTGAATTCCCATATTGTTGCCTTGGAGGTAGACAGAAACTTCACACCTTCATAATGGGCATTTACCAAGTTGGACAATGTTATCTAACGAAATATTTAGACTTCTGGACATGTTTGAATGAAAGTGTAATAATTCATAAAAATGCTATAGACTTAGGTCATTATGAGATTTACGTACTTATAATCGTCAAAGGATCAGAACGAGATATGGTTTCAATTTTTCCTGATATGCTTTATGTTTTACGTGATTATGTCATGCATGCGGAGCCTGCCATATTGATTATATTAATGTATAAACTGTTAAATTAAGCTCACTTAATTAATATCACTGAAGAAAATACTAACAATTAATCAAAATAATCAATTATTTCTCTACATTGTGTAAATACCTTTTTAATATTTTTTGTAAGATTCCATCAATCAATTTAACATATTACGTGTCAGAATACTTGTAGACTGTATAACGCGTATCTCAAAATCAAGACCATTTCCGTCAATTTATAGAAAAAACAGTAAAAATAAATTAGTCACTTGATGAAAATTAGGAATAAATCTAAATATCAAAAGTTAGACGTATGCCCATAAATATATAATTCGTTTTACCGTCATTAAACTACTGTCGAAGCCACGTTATTTCATACACTGGTCTGATACCATCAACAAGAGATCGAACTATATGTCCTCTACGGCCATTGCCATACAATCAATTTTGAATTCGAACTTTGAATTGCTATATCTATTGACTGTAGTATCATAAAACTTTATCGGTGTGCATAATAACCACAAATATTTTGCTTTTTTATTTTGAACAGTTTGTATTAAAATTTGAACTAACAATAAAAACTTAAGAAGTTATTATATTAGTTGTATTATAAAGAAAGTTTTTTTTGTTTTTACAGATTTAGGCAAAAATTACTAAACCTATTGACATACAAGTTTCACAATATGTAGCTTATATGTTCCCTATTGCCATAAGTTGTATAATAAGTCTGTATATAGCATAACATTTGAAATACAGTTAATAAAATCAACAAGTCTTAAATACTGTCAAACAGTTGGAGAAAAATTTTTCGGTTTGTATGTTTAAAATGTTTTCGGCGCTTTCAGGACAACGCTGGTATAACAATTACAGATATACTAATAATATGTAAATATAGGTCTTGAAATGATCTAGAGAAAAGTCTGCGACAGCACTTATCTATTTTTATATATAAACCATAGTAAATATTTTCACTTAAAATATTTACGTCAATTTATCAATCCTTATTAAAATAAATATTGTAGTTATTTTACGCGTACTGCATAGATAAAAATTGACCTTGCTAACGCTTTATAATTTGGATTAGTAGTTTTAGAAAAATGAAAAAAATTTTGAAAGTCAATAATAGTAGAAATGCGTATTTAAGAATATTCGGCAGCATTGCGTTTAATATTTTCGTTAATTAAAATAAAGCGCAGGACTACGTACCTGAAACAAAAAATATGATATCAAAAAGTCTTAATCAACTTACTTATCTGTATCTTCTTACACAAATTCTTCGTACGGGTCGTTTTGACCTGCGGGAAAGACACTTAATATGGAGAAGTAATTTAGACACTATCTTTGTCTACCCTAAAATGCACCCGTCTGAATCCAGGGCAATTCGCTAATAAAGCATATATTACTTTCGGTACGTGTACATAATACATTACTTATTAATAAATCTGTCTGGCTAAACGAGGACAGAATAAATAACTAAAATACTACTATAAAATGTTCAAAGCGCTCACATCAAACATTACGAAATTCCTTAATATTTTTGTATGATACATATCTTCTCATAGCCATCTTCAACCAGTGTGAGACAGGCTGACAAAGCATAGCGTTGCTGTCGCAAAAAGCTGTACTTCGTCGCCTCGCCAAGATCATTATTTTCAGAGAAAACTTTATGAAAAGAAACAAATATTTTTCTTCTATCCCTGATAATTTTATTTTAAATTATGGATCTTAAATCCCACTATGACAGTACTAAAGTCTAGCGATCGATAAAATTACAATTGTTTTATTACAAAAATTATGATTGTTTCAAAACTAGAAAATGCAATCTAACTCAGTGAACACAATCACAAGTTGATTTTGAGAAATTACTGATAATGTACACATATTCACGTTCATAAGTTAATAAATCTTTTTTGCAATTAGAATGCACCCTTAACTCGGAAGTCATAACCCTGACTAGTATTTTGATAATATTCTGATTTGTTATAATTATCTATTATAATTTATAATTCTCTGAAATTGATTATTGGTAATTCATTTATCACGTGTACAAATTGACAATAAATATAATATTTCTTTAAGTGTAATATAGCATTTATTGTGTATTTATATGTAGGCACATGGCAGATGCATTTTGCAGTTTCTGTATTTCTTAAACCGGAAAATGTCTGGTAAACACTGCAAAGAAACATACAGAGCTCCTGCTAATCTCTCTTAAACTAATTGTTAGTACAAACCAAACGGCAAATGCGAATATTGAGGAAAGTTATGTGCTAATTTAAATGTTGATACACTTTTTTAATAATCGTAGTGTATAATCATTTTTGGTATCATAAAATGATCTGTGACAATCGTTTTTCTCGGAAACCATGAAAATTTATGTTTGGCGTGAAAATCGATGTTCAACGTGTGGTAAAATATATTCATCCGCATATATTTCAATAATTGATACATAAAATATCTATAAAAGTTTTGAGGGGGAAAATGAAGTCATGTGTCATAACATTTGAAAGAATTAAAAGATTCTAAAATTATTTTCTTTTAAATTTTGTTTAAGATAATTCGAAAGATATTTAAAAACTTATTTAAAACAAATTTCATAGTTTTTGGATTCTATCTTTTTACGCCTTTGGAAGATATACTAGGCAATATATCTACGTAGCGAAAAATAATATTCATATTTGTAAATAGTTTAATAGAAATATTATTTACACAAAAGAAATATTATTAAAATGTATTTAAAAAAATACTTGTGTAGAAAAATTATGGATATTTAAATTTTTCTGTTTAACAGATTTTGTTACATTCGTTAATGTAACCTGCAATCATGAAAATATCATAATGGCAACAATAAATAAATATCGATATAAATTATCCATTTATTGAATAAATACAGCAAAACACGTAAATACATATTAATTATCGATTTATTAAATAAACACAGCGTAAGTGTAGTTGCATTACAACATACTAGTAAAGTGATCACATCACTTTTATTTAAACTTTTTGTACAATTATCTTGATTTTCTAGCAAACGTTTGTTGTGAATCCAAATTTAATTATTTTACAATAGCAATTACTCTACTGCAGTGATTAACAGTTTCGTATGTAGGCAAGATGCGTGACGAGAATAGTTGTATGGGACGGACTGCATCTTATCGAAAATAAGTCTTTTCTCTCTTTTCTTCATGTGGCCAAAATGGGATAAGTTACGGTACATCTTAAACGCTTGGATAAGATCCCATGGAGGGAATTGAATCTTGTCATTATCAAACAGGAATATTTAAATAAAAAGGACATCATTTAATTAGATTGTCATTTAGTTTCTCCCTCCTCGGGAAGGAACACTAGCGCGTAATCGAATCTGCGTCCATCGTGTCATTAATGAAGCGTCGAGCGGGGCTAATCAGACGTCGGGGCCCGGTGCGAGGCGGAAGGCGCGAGCGGGGCCTTGCCGCGCGGCGGAAGCGCGGGCGCGCTCGCTAAAAAATGGGCGATTCGCCGCGATTCACCGCGCCCGTTTAGCGATGGCTACCCGCGATGTCCGCGGCTGCGGCGAAGCGAGATGTTTGACTGACTAGATCGGTGCGTGTCAGAGCAAGACAGAACAAAGCATACTCGTCTCCCGTTGCTTTGCAGGATAAGTGCATGATTTTAACAATAATAATAACAATTTATTTGTCTCAAATTTAAAAAAATAGTGTACAGTGTTTCTTGGAAACAAAAAAAGAAACAGTGACGTATTTAATTACATATCTCAAATTTAAACAATGCGAATCGATGCCACAAAGTGATTAGCTCAGCTTGTGGAGTAGGGTATCACCGACACGGCCGCTTTAAACTAGCACAAATTGCACGGGCGCGCCCCCGTGTGCACGTGTGTATGTGTGTGTATGTGTATGTATAAAGTATAAAATAGAAAATAACAAGAAAATCAAAATTCAGAAAAAAGGGAACTAAAAATGATATCGAATAATTTAAATAATCCAGAGCAATATGCAAATGTTAATATTTTTCATTTGCATGTTGCTATACTGTTGTTTAGTTAAGCTAATTCAAAGCGCTAGTTTGCGCCACTTACGGATCGACCTTTGAAATGTATCCAACGACGTACATACGTAAGAGGGCTGCAGGGGTGGAAGTAGGTCGTTCCATATTTGTGTAAATTTGAAACTGCTCCTATCTCTGGGATAAGAACCTACTAATTGGTCATCCTGCAGAACGAAAGGGAAAGTAATGATGACTTTTCGTCAGAATCTTCGTAAAAAATTGTTTGTCAATTTGGAAAGATGACGTAACAAAAAATGAGAACTTGAAGCGAATTGGATCCCATACTTACAATAACAAAATTGCACGGTGTAATAATTTTACAAACGATTGTTTATAATATTCTGAATTGAATAGTATAAATAACGATGTGAAGACATTTAGATTGTTTCGCTAAGTGTGACGTAGAATATAGAATACGATAAAAGCATATTATTAATGAAATGTCATAGAAAACAGGATGGAAACAGGATTTATAAAAAAAACAAATATATTTAATTAACAAAACGAATATTTAAGAATGTCATGAAGCAATGCCAGCAGTTAGATTGCCATATGAAATTACGTCTTTTTAAGAAGATTTATTTAAATATTTGAGACATCGTCGGGTAAGAAAAAGAACTCGCTGTTTGCAAATATTAAGGCAAACCAAATAAAAGCAAAAAAAGCGAAAGATAATTTTTAAAAGATGATCACGTTACCTGCTCCTTCTTTCTACATTATTTTAAGTGTGTAAATATTAAACAGTGATGATGAAACATTTCTGAAACTTTATATATTGGTAGTAAGGACCAATTGGCCTGCATACAAAACAGGTTTATCTCTTCCATCTTCTTCAATCATTCTTCATTTTACATTTGATATTTGTATATGTTATAGTTTACCTAAAGAGACGCTCATAAAGCCATTATGTAAAATTCCTCTCAATCACAGAAAAGAAATCTGAAAAAGGCCGAGGGCAAGTAGCAAGGCAAGGCAAACTGGTGCAGTAAATGTGCCATACTTTGATACTAATTAGAGATATAAGATTGATATTTGATTAATTAGCTACATATGATGCTGATTTCATTGATTTTTTACTGATTTTTTTAATGTTGTCCTTAGAAAATAATGTTATATTTCTAGACTTTCCCTTTTATCATTTGATGTCGTATATTAAGAGGTGGAAACAAAGAATTGGGTATTAAGGTCTTTGCATTTTACGTCTAAATTTGGGTAATTAATAAATATAACTTTGTCCAAATTCAGGTTTCTACATCGCATGGTTTATGAGAAAATGGCATATAGACCAAGTTGACCCCATAAGTATTCCTTTTTTCACTTTTGACATTGAACACTAAAAAGAAACTAACTTGAACGTAATCAATGACACTACTTGCGACAGCGAAAAATGGTCTTATACACGAATAGGTATATCGTATAACAGCGATTCACGATTGCAAGATTTTTTTACAATCGAAACAATGCAATCGTTCAATTTTGCAATCGAGTCAGCCATCGGCTCGTCCACGGCTAAACAATCCATATATTTTTCGAATGTTTCGAGTCGACAGAATGAAACCGAACCGCGCCGTTTTAATTCTCGAACCAACGACTGCGAGGGAAAGTAATCGAGTACCATCGTGATGTTCCAGTAATCGAAACAACCAAAAATATATTTCGCAATCTGCATCAGTACACACGATCAATTTGTACTAGTCTCAGATGTTTATATGAAATTGCGATTCCGACCCCAACAGCTTTTATCCAAATTAGAAGAACTGTCTTTGAAACGGAAGTAGAGCTCGAAGATTAAATGGAACACTTTTAATCGAGTGCAATTAACCCGAAAATTTGAAAAATTTAAGAACTGTATATGCTAAATGGATATTCATAATTTCTTTACTGAGGTCTAAGAACGCATACCAAAAATTTAGCTTTTGAAAATTATAGCTTTGCCAAAAATTTATACTTCTTAAGAAAATAAAATTATTAAAAAATTATTTGCTATTTGTAAATCTCCGATCAAAAACTGAAATCTTGAATTACTAACACAAAGCGGCCGCCATTAAACATATATCCGTAATTAGTTAAAAGTAAAATTTTTTGAAAATAATAATGTATTATGATCGAATAGTAACAAAAAACTTATTAACAAACACTATGAAGCAAAAAAATATATATATCACATCAAAGAGAAATTTATCAGGTGCACTATTTTCTTAAACGCTATCATCGACCTCTAAAGACATTGTTGGCAACGCGAGGAACTTACTTCTTTGCATCGCAAGCAAGCAATCTAAACAACTTTTTCTGTGTCTACATGCTGAGTTGTATCTGGTTTTAGATGCGCAATGGGCCATTTTTAATAAATTTAAATTTGCCAATTGGTTTCTTGTATGAACCACATTCAAGCTTCCATCTCCGTTCAATCTTGCAAGTACACTATTTCCACATGCTCCAAAGCAGCATCGAGTGTACCAACGAAGTTACGTTAAGTTGGCTCCTAAATATATTTATATTTTTAGAATTGTTTGACGCACATACTATTCAAAAGTACATAAAATTTCGCATTCAAAAATCGAGTTTCGAACCTATAAATACCTTCGAAGCATCTTGCAAATCTATGAGCTTCTCAAATATTTCTGTAAATTTATAGGTATTAGAGATATTTACCTTCAGCCCTTGTACTCGAAAATAATTATTTATTAATTAAAACTTTACTTTATAACTTCAAATCCGAATGAATTGCAAAAATTCACACCAAAAAACTTAAAAAATAACGTTTCACGTTGACTCTGATCGAAACTAACGTACTGTTAAAACCAGTAACTGAAAGAGCTGGTATATAGATATAGTATGGTACCCTGGATATAGGATTTTAACGAGTCACAAGAGAAGCAATATACACAATAAAAATCATGAAATTCCTCTCTATCATAATATACAAATTTGGCGAATACCTGGAGTCAGTTTCATGGGCGTTCCATTATGTGCCATTTGGAGAACACTAAACCAAGCAAACTGTAAAGTGTTACTACAAAATATAAATACTTTACAGGAGGTCAATACACTACATAAATCTCAAATATTATTCCAAATTAATATTCGAACCTACTACACTATTTACTAGTTTTTCAATAATTCTTTGATCACATTAGAATGACACGTTATTTTCAAGAAAGGCAATCTTTGCTGAAACTATCATTCTCTTACGATTGTTAAAAGAAATAATGTTGAATTTTTTTGGTAGTATTTTTAATTAATTTACATCATTACTGAGTAAAAGGCCAATTTAATTTCCTGGTAATTGTCCACGCTGTATGTAAGTCTATTGCATATCTACATTAAAATTAAGAATGCTTTGTGTGTTTACACGAAAGAACATTAGTGACTGAAGATAAATCATCGTTAATGACTAACATTGCATTAAGTATTTACCATTTAATCCTAACTGTTTCCTGACTTTTTTAAAAGTATCATGCTAATGAATAAAACACAATGATAGATCTTTATATTCACTTGTATGTGTGTAGTGACTTTACCATAAATTTTAACACGTGAACGGTTGACGTGACGTTTACCGTTGCTCAAATATAGGCTACAAATAATAATGACTTTGTGACCTTCACAATATTTTTTTTATTTCGCCTATTTCTCAATAAACGTCATAACTAATATTTGTTCAGTTGATAAGCATTGTCCCTCATTTTTGTAACCTATGTCACATTGAGAAGGTGTACTTATATATAGTTAGCATGCCATAACACAAAAAGTATAATTTGTAAAACCAAATGTATCACATCAATCATTTGTCAAAAGAAGCAAATATGATAAGTTGTCATTTTAGCATTATTAGTTGTCATTCATAAGTTATCATTTTCAACAGCACAAACAAAAACAGCCATGTCGAGCGATTTAAGTGCGCCCATTTTGTAAATTGGAAAGGTTTAAATTTCACATACCTGAAGTGTAATTACGCGAATCGAAGTGTTAAGTGACGTTCAAAATATGGAGAACAAGTTGTATTTGTTTAAGTCGTCCTATATAACCGCTTTATAAACGGTATGCACCATCCTAACTAATATTGAAAAAAGGATGATGGGTGTGTGTTATTCTATTATTCCGTAATTTTTGAACGAATCTACACGGCCTTAGGCTTAGGAATATATTAAATCAAGGATTAACATACCGACCGTCTTTATGCTATTCGTTAGATTCCTACTTGATCACGTGGTAAAGAAAATTCTGTAAGTTGTATTAACTCATACCGATTTCCAGAATCCTAGTATAGTTCACGTGGGGGACCATACAACATTTTCTCCTCTTTATATTTAAATCATGATGTTATTACCGAAAATAAACGGATTTTGAAGGGATTAAAATGTAGATAAATTATTAATTCTTTTTCAAACGAATAATGCCGCGTCCAAAAGCTAGTAATAAAAAACTAATTTCTGAATTATCTCGTATTATAGAAATAGGGAAAACGTGAAAGAACTGACCCAAACTGAAATGGAAGATTCTTCAGATTATTTCAAAATCCTAAATGCTGAAAATTCATGTTATTATATTTCAAATAAGAAGAACGTCTAGTTAAGATTCCAAATGAAGGCTCTGATAAAAGTAACCCACGGTAATATTATAAACAATCAATTCATATTCTGTCCAATTAAGTAATACTGTTTAGTCCATGTAGCTGTAATGATTATTGTTACTTCTGACGTTCAGCAGAATAGTTTAGTACACCACGTCATTGCTGCTAGGTACACAGCAAGTGAAACACGTTCATCGAATTACATATCTTTAGAGGGTGATAAAAGAGGCTTGGAAATCTCAACAGAAGCGGAATGTGACCGTCTGAAACTGCTCTGATGGCGAGCTGTGCTAGCAAAAACATGATGCTCGGAATATTTTGATAAATCCCGTGAGTTCAACATGCTTTGACAACAGAAGCAAATAAACATTTATAATAATTACTAGTATAATAATTTATCTAAATTTCAAATAAGTTTAGTTTAAGAATCAATGATAGTATTTTTATAATCTCAGATATTTGGGCGAAATATGGACGTTAAACATTTTCGAATGGCAATAATTTATATTTAAAAATTGTATGGAACCTTGACTTTGAAATGAATTTAACCTTTAAATTGAATTATAACACGATCTTTACGCTTTTCTTTTTTAAAACTATACAAATGAACGAGATGGTTAGAAAAATCAAATTCACCATCGATCCCTAAGAAGGGTATTTATGCAATATTACCACATTTCTTACGTTTATCAAAATAAAAGGTTATAGCATATAGCGCATTTCTAAACTAATGAGTCATGAACATTTTTAAATTTCAGAAAAAAGTGGTTAATTTGAAAGTGATTGCTATGAGAAACACACAAATATATATTTTTTTAAAATTGCATATTTAAAATATAATTCCAAAAAGTATGAGAAAATACAGCTTTTCCCCTTATTTCCGAAACTGAGCCAAGAATCAGGAAAATACAGAATTAATGGAATCTAACTAGAAGATTTCAGGAAAACTATAGCGATTATCCTAGATCTTGTAATTTTTGAAATATACACTACGTTTTTAGGCCTGTGAAAGATATAGTAGGCAATATATTTACGACGTGAAAATTAATATTTTTAAATGGTTTAACAGAAATTGTATGTACCCACAAAGATTTCTAAGCACCTAAATGCGTGCGGAACCCTCGTAGTGCCAATTTTACTCGTACTTGCCCTTTTTAATGTCTTTTTTAGTTTATATATAAATAACGCCTTTGGCTTCAACGTAGTCAGTGCTTTAAGCTTGTGTATACCTTAATGTTTGGTTACCTCATGTTTATGTATGTATCTTTATATACTTACTTACATATTTACTTTGTTACTTTCTTGCTTACGTCATAACAAGCCACACGAGTTCAAACTCAATAAGTTTATTCCTCATCACTGAGGAGTCCGTGTTACTATCTTTCGGCTCCATCATTGTTTCCTGATTTGTAAAGAGAAAATTTGTGTAGCTCTCAGTTGCGTGTTATTAGATTATCACTAGATCTATATCATGCAAACTGAATTAAAGTACCTGTACTGTTCCGCCTTATGGAATTCTATTGTGAACTTCCAGCTCCCTTGGTCAGATTCTACGCAAATCCATGGGACTACACTGAGAGTATACTCTTCCAAATAAAAAAAATAGTCATCAAAATTGGTTGATAAATGCCAAAGACATGAGATAACGTAACAAAAAGATAATATAATTGAGAACTTCCTTCTTTTTTAAAGGCAGTTAAAAATAAAAAGAATAAAGCTTTAGAAAAGCTATTAGTTATTGATAAACAATAAAACCGGAGGTAGAGACTGAAGACACAAAAAAATTAATAAGTTAATTAATTATTAATACATAAGCTTTCATTTCAATCAGCTCGAGAAGATCAATGCCAGTCGGGTTGATCGTGTACCGTCTACCGTGATACCGTCTATCAATCCATCATTCAACCATCAGTCTAATCACGACTAAACCGATGAAATGAACTGGTGCCAGCCTGAGCGTGTAACACTCGTGTTATATATCCTTATTATAAAAAAAATATTTACGATATATATTTTATCACTTTTTTATAAATAATTATAAACGACGATTTTTATTAATTTTGGCTCGTTGTAAAGAAGTGTTTTTACGAAGATTTATGACAAGCAAAAATTTGAATTTTCAGTGCAACATTGCGAAAGCCTCAGACATTGAATATTTTCTCATTGCATGATTACACATTTATTTTAAACTTTCAGTGTAATGATTTTAAAGGTTAAATCCGCCAAAATTTTATGTCTGAATGAATGACCGTAATTGTACAGGGTAATTATTCGGAAATGTTTATATTAATCTGAACGTCATTCGGCAAAAAAAACGGTTAATTAATTTCCTTATTACATTACTTAAATATATTTTGAATGTCTCATTTTTTAAATTTCTGAATTATTACCGACGCCATAATGCAACGATATTCGTATTTTTCATGGCTCATTTATTTCTAAAACGATGAATAAAAAAAACTTTGCCAATACAAAATAAAATATTTTAGATTCCAAGTATAATAAGGAAAATATTATAAATACCACAGAAGCTATATCGGGCTGCATATGACACTTAACTTCCTATAATATACTGTTTTATATTTTGCCTTAAACTGTTTTATTACAAAAATCAAATTCTCTAGTTTACATATTCAAACAATTTTTCCAGCTTTCCTAGAAGCCAGACAAAACAAAATAAGATATCTATACTCATTCTTAGGGTTCCGTACCTCGGAAGGAAAAACTGAACCCTTATAAAATCACTAACGTGTCTTTCAGAGCAGATTTTCTCAGAAACTATGCAAAGAGAATTAGAGAGAATTTGTTATTAACCCACTAATTTTAAAACTAACTTTTTTAAATATTCATGTGAGGATCAATGTTGAGAATTTTATTTACCTCCTCTGTATAAATAAAATACTCAACATTTTTTTGTTTAATTTTATATGTCATGTGAACATATAAAATTAGATCAAATATATACGAAAATAGCTCGTATAAAACCTACAATAACATTATATAAAATAAAAAAACATAGGTCTCGTCCATTATTCCATTTAGTTTACTTTATAATTCCAATTCAAGCTCGTTCTGTTGTGATTTTAAATTTTTTGGTAATTTTGTATTGTATCAAAATATTAATTAGATATTAATTTCAAATTTGTAAATAGAATAGTTTATAAATTAAAGCTCAGCAACTCAAACAAACGGATATGCAGGACATTTTACCACAAGTGTTCCTTTATTATAATTTTATAATTCTTTTATAATTATTATAATTCCTTTTTTATACATTACAACAAAAAATTATTAAAAAATATATTTGATCTTTTTTTACAAACCCGTTCATTTTATATTTTCTTTATTTCCTATTAAAATAATTCTAATGGAAAATGGAATAATTAGGTTTTTTTACACCTTCTAAAGGATGCAATCAATATATACTATTCAATGGACGAATATATACCGGTCGTCATGTTGTATAATTATGACCGTATGCATTTATGGAAACATCAGTTGTTTCTTGCACAAGGCGTAATATTTAATCGCAAGTGCATCGAGGTTGCCGGAGCTGTACAAAGACCGGATAATTACGTCAGGTATGTTGGCTAAGTCTCGTGACGACTGTACTGTAGAAAGTCGATACCGAATGGCTTGCCGTATCCAGGCAGGTCCGTGCAGTGGAGCGCGGGTTACGGCTTCGATGGTCTCACGTGATGTCGCTACAGATGATAACGGCCCACGTGACTTGCCTCGTGAAACGGTTATGATATACATATGTATGTCACAATTATCGTACTGTATAATAAATAGTTGCTATTATTGTTTTGTAGTAATTTTGTATACTGCTAAATGATAGACTAATTGCAAGTCAAATTGTCTTAATGTGAAAAATACTAAACCAGAGGAGTTTTAGGTTTTTCCGAAGGATATCTCTATTTTACAAGTACTACATACTTCTCAGGTACTAAAACAAAAACAAAAAAAATATTTTTAGTGGCTGCCACACAAACAAAAGGATAATTTGTTCAGGATCAAGAAAATCTACTAACATAATCCTTTAGGATTAGGTTAGTATATTTATAAGTACTAATTTTATTTTATATTTAAATTTAAAATAAAGGACAGAAGTATTACGAAATAATATGTAATCTATATATCTTTTTTATATTTTCAAAAGGACAAGGCTGACGAAGTAACAATTTAATGATTTTTTACTAGCAGGAACTAGACAACGATTTCTGCGGCAATTTCATTATTTATGTATTATAAACCTGGCTATACATTTATTTATTTAGTTTTTTTAGTTATATGCTTTATTGGGCTACGTATGATACTTAATTTCCTATAACATACTGTTTCCTTTTTTGTCTTAGACTGTTTTACTATAAAAAATGAAATTCTCTAGCTTACATTTTCAAACAATTTTTTCAGCTTTTCTAGAAGCCACACAAAACAAAATAAGATATCTACATTCATTCTTAGGGTTCTGTACCTCAGCAGGAAAAACGGACCTCTTATAAAATCATTCAGGTGTCTCTCTGTTACAGCAGATTTTCTCAAAAAAATTATGCGGCGTAGGAAGTTGAAATTTTGAACAGCAATCTTTTCCAGTCCACTACAAACAAGGAGTGTAATTAATTAATTCAGTGCTGGACTGTAAAAAACTAAATTATTATTTTATACAAAAAAGAAATATTAGCAAGTAAGAGAATAAGAAAAAAAAGGAATGAAAAAAGAAAACGTAGAGAAAATGTATGGTGTAAGTCAGAAAACGTGTAATTTCTTCAGACAACTTTTTAAAGCGCATATGAACGATGAATTTCCGATGTTAGAATCCAACAAATTTCATAGTTAAGTAACGTTAACAGTAGAGGAATGGTCAAAAAAGGACGAACAAGGTTTATAAATGAGGAGCAGATTATAATTGCATGAATCAGTCACCGAGATAGGAAGGTCTAAGTGGATTCTTCAAAATATTATAAAGTAATGAAAGAATACGAAAATTGCTTCGATCTCGAAAGGTCAATGGTTTGATACGAGATCTAAACTCAGAAATGTGATCATATTTTTGAGGCCAATTACTTAACAGACACCTATATTTTGAATTGTTTCTAGTTTGTTAAAAGTGAGTTAATAAAACCTGGATAGCAAATATCACTCATCATCATCTTTATCATTTTCTTATTCTTTGATCTGATTATATAGCCACTTTTGAGCAAAAGCCTCCCGTAACTCAGTTCATTCTTTGAACTCTTTTGCAGTTCTTGACCAAAGCGGACCCGTAAATTCTATTAACACATCTCTCCAGCCCGCAGTACGCGCTACTTTTTGGCGTTTTTTGTAGTTGGAGTACCACTCGATCTTTGTCCTACACCATCGGTTAATCATCAAATCCCGTTTTGCTTTCAATCCAGCTTTCAATGTGAATATAGTATTTACTTTTCATTTATTTCATCTATATTCTGTAACAATTAGCACTAATTAATAATCACACATAAAAATAAATGAGTCTTGCATCACACAAGTTATTGAAAGCAAAAGAGTTTTATTAAAACTTGCTTTTTGAATAAATTTCACTCTTCCAACATATTTTCGTTAGAAGAAAACACTTTTCCGTAAACACTTGTTTACAAAAAAAAATGTGTAACAAAAATAGTCGAGATCATTCACCGACTGTACTTTATATAGAGATTTGTAGAAGGCAAACGCCCTCTCCGACATCCACTGTATTGTGCATTTGTAAAACATTTCGTAAAGCGTCGTGATTAGCAAGAAAAACTAAGAGATAAAAACGGATACCTTTACAGTTCACTGTTACTTACTGATGAGGTTTTCATTAAAAAATATACGTTTTTACTCAACGTTGAGTATTTCTTCAGTTATCGACAAATTTATTCGTGCATATCAATTTTTTCACTTCATCGAGCAAATAAGTCTTGTGTTTCTACATATAATTGTCAAAGATCGCCTTCAAGAGTTTATCATTAGATATCGTCGTAGAAATTAAATATTTACTTTCACAAAAATATACATTATAAATACTTACATTATATATTTCTTTTCTTGTGTACAAAGTGACCACAATATTCTGGTCTCATCTTGAATCTTCACGTGAAGCAAATCCGGGACACTCGTAGATTTAAATAAATATTATAAATTAAAATAGATAATATATACTTTGCTTTTCGTTCTAAAGAAGAAGACTGTAATTAATAAAGGATTATTGCAAAAAGTAATTAAATATTTGTTTGAGATTTCAAAAACAGATATTGGAAACGATTGGAGAAAATCGATTTATTCGTGTGTTACGGAGTAGGAGAAAGATAAGAAACAGATCGAATTGATAGTGAAACATTGAAAAATTCTCAGATATTGATGGATGTTATCTCAGTGGATGATCACATAACCATTTTCATGAAATCCACTCTTCCAAAATGATGAGAGTTTTAAACATTAAAATCTGCAAAAAATTCATTTTTGAATCAATTATCGTAATTACACAAAGTAATTATTCGGAAGTAAATATATTAAGATTTGAGTCGCTCGATAATAAAATAACGGTTAGCTAACTTCCTTATTACATCACTTAAATATATTTTGGATATATATTTTTTAAAATTGCGGAAATGTTACCGACACCCTAATACAACGTCATACTTGTATACATTTTATCTCATTTCTTGACAAAAAGAAACAACATTTTTTTCTTGGCTGCTATATTCATTCTAAATTGCTTAAAAAACATACTATCAAATTAAATTCCTATTAATAATAGGGAAGCACGTTTTTCTCCGTGTGCTCATTATACGTCAATGATAGAAAATGTCATTACTCTCAGTACTATATCCCTTTATTTCTCTCCATTCATTTGATCTTTATTATGTCAATAGTAGAGAAATTTATTACTCTCGGTATTATCTCCTCTCATTCCTCTCCATTGGTTCCTGTACATTGATTCTGTGTTAATAATACGGCAATAGTAGATTACTCTCCGTATTATCTTCATTTATCACTTTTCATTCATTTTGGTGTTAATTACACGACAATGGCAGAGAAGTTTATTACTGTCTATACTATCTCCATTTATTACTCTCCATACTATCTCCATTTATCACTCTCCATTAATTCGGTGTTAATTATACGTCGATTGTAAAGAAATTTATCATTCTTAATTATTATCCATTAAACTTATTAACTATAGCTGAAAAAAGAATCAAAAGCGCATAAAAATATTTAAGCAAATTTTCTCAATGTTCTTTGTTACATTGTTTAATCTCTCCAATAATATATACCATTAGGGTGTAAAATAGAAGAACAAATACATTGAAATATTAACAAGGACTTGAATCAATGTATCGTCGGAAATACCATGCAATCGCACGGTAATTATTTACAATTTTTTATAGTTAATTTTAGATCTATATAAATACTGTTCTAGATCTATAATATTCAGCTGGATTTAAAAAATAAATATTGGAAAAAATTGTTTTATTATACGTTGATACTCTCATGAATACCTAAATGAATAGAAAATAAAAATATGAAAGTCATAAGCTGCGCTACCGACAAACTTTTCGCGTAGAAGTCATACAAACAGTTTTACAAAGTGATCAACGTCAGGAGTATAAAATAGAAATAATATAGGAAACATTTCGGGATTTTGATACGGAGACCGATTTTTTAAAAGAAAATATAAAAAGCAAAATGAAAGAAATATTTTATTTGTAATTTAAATGCAAAATTATTTAAATAGGCGAATTAAATTCGCAATTATTTTATTTTGTATGTTAGAATGTTGTTTCTTCTTTAAAGTTGAAAAATGAATATATCATTATTAGCATTATTATTAGCATCTGGCATTAGGATGGTACCTACAGACACGGTTCGATAAATAAACATGACGAAAGTATAAAAGTTCCGTGTTTGACTACGCTACCCTAGAGACAAAGCCATTTCAACAGCTAGAGAAACAAAAAATACACTTAACAATTTTATGAATCATAATATATTTCAGTAAGCAAACGTCGAGCACGTGCTACGAGCATGAATAACTCTGCCGAGCTGTACAAAGAAATTAATACGTGAGACTCAGTTGTTTGCTTTGCCGTTTATGCGAACACTTGACCCCGATAGTACAGACTGTTAGTGATGGTGGCGACATTACCTGGTTATGTTTGCGTTTGTCATAATAATGACAATTTGGCACAATCTTAATATGAACCTGAAAATTCGTGCTGTAATATGCGAAACTCAGAGGCAACTCACTTTTCTGAATTAGAGGTGCTTTTGTAAAAGCGAAAATATTTAATAGTAGGTTTGGACGGTTTTCAAAAATATTTAATCGTTTAAAAGCTAATGGCTCCTAAACATACATTAATTCCTGGCATACGGGAGGTCGACATACACGCACGCACGACATACACGGGAGGTCGATATACTTTGAATAGAACATAATTTTGCCATTAGTACCATAACCTCTTTTAGTTATTAATAAACAATATGATTTAATAAACTACAATCCTAAGTTCACTAAAAAGATCTTTCGATAGAACTCACAACAGATTTAAAAGTAAAACATTCTTTCTGAACGACAAAAGCGGGTGTAGAACACGGCGTTACTCAAATACTTGTATGTAGGTTTGTAGTCTATTATATTATTTAATTATAAATTAATTGATTAATAAATATGTATTCACAAAGTGCGAAACATTGATTTAAACAAATATATATTTTTGTGAACCGATACGATAATGTGAATTGAACGTTAATATTCAACACGTGAATAAAAAGTACAGAAAATATTAATTACACGGAAAATCTTCTTCTAAAGAATAATTCTTGTTAGACAAATGACATAAAATATAAATTAAACGTTTATAAATGTTTCGGTTATTATCAATTTTTAAATGACGCTTGATAATTTCGTCAGACTACTGACGAGACAAAGTTGTTTCTATACGGTATTTACGGAAATTATAAAAAAATCTTTTTAATTTTTTTTTTGTAATTTGATGTATTTAATGGCATTAGCTAATTTTTTTAAATCACATTTACAAAAAGATGTAATTCCAACGAAACAATTTATTTAAGTATAAAAATCCGACTAACGAATTTTATATATTGATCGATGAAAATATATTTTATATCATTTAAAATAATATCTTATTTTTAAATCGGGAGTAAGTCTAGGCGAAAATAATTTTTTTTTTTTACTAACAAAAGATTATATGCTCGTCTTACCCACAAGTTAATCGATCCACATATTTTAATTCCTAACAGATCACAATATCATTTTTCGAATGAAGATTTAATGATAACAATAAAAAAACACGAATTAAAATAAATATACAAATATAGAAGCACTGACTAGCTTCATCCGTTATCCTCAAAACAATTTAAAACTTCATATTAGCGTTGACGAAAAAAAGCGAGAAATTCCTGATTTTCGCAACTTATTTTAGAGCCAGTGTTTTTCTCGTGGTTTCGATTTTCGGAATCGTCCTTAGTTCCTTCACAGCCCGTAGGAAACAAAATTATCATTATAAAATATACATCCAATAAATTTGAGCTGAATTGAAGATACAATTAATTTTATTTACATAAATAGATCATTAAGATGAAAACAAACTACTTATTGCACACTGATGTAACTAACGGGATTATTCAACTGATTAGATTGTGTAATTAGGCAAATGCCTAATTACACAATCTAATCATCAATCAATTAAACTTAATATTTATGGTGTAAATACACCATAAATATTAAGTTTAATTTAATTACTGAAACTGAATTACTAAGATGTTTGTTTATAAAACCGATAAGAACCGTATTTTTAATTTAAATGTAATTCTCGATTCGCAACTAGAAGAATATTTTAAAACTAATCAATATGCTTTACATGTACTATTTTACGAACCTTTTAGACGTGTACCAAATTTAAATGGCTTACCATCATTCAATAAATCATTCAAATTACCATCATGCAAACCTTAAATGTATGCGCAAAAACGTCATATAATTTATTTTATTCCTATTATTATTATATCAAGAGAAATTGACCCGCACGAATGGATCCACAAGCTGTATCCTTTTCGCACTTAACTATCAACGTTTAGTAAACTTTTTGTTACCACATGAAAGTCAAGCAGAACTAACAGCCACGATACTAACTCTCTGAATAAAAGACTCAGCTTCTAATTTCATCATCTAGTCGGGAAAAAGTTCCGTTATTTATTTGTACAAGAAAGAATAGTCTTAGAAGACTGCTACCACGTTATGAATTGTAGACCTTGTGAAAATGTAGTTATCGCTTAATTGATACCACGGAACGGTTAAAATTATAATTCAGTCATAATTATAAATTTGTGTTTATCAATTACAGAAAAATAAAAATATGTAATATTTTTCTCGACGGAATGTTCCCCAATACTTTAAATCGGAGCATTTTTAGTACTTACAACACAAAAAACACCAACAGTTCTCAATATCACTTACCTAAGAGTCCTAGCTAAAAATCAAAACCTTTATTTCAACCAGATTTTAAGTAAAATAGTTCACCGAACTGACATTCATATGGAGGCCACTTATCATTAAGTTCCAAGCTGCATCGAATATGCCATGAACACTCATGTGTGAATTTACGTCAATTTTAAATATGACGTAGATATAAATACACGCATAACATAAAACATTTGAATCATAGTTATAATGCTAAGTAACGTAAACCATCCATTTCAAGATTAGCTTAAAAACTAGCTACATTCCACATTATTATGACAGTGATTTAAGCAACAATGTTGAATTCCAAGATCGGTGCTTACCCCACTTATATGTGATATATCACATCAAAGTATACATGTGTATGTATTGTATGTATGTATAAATGTATAAAGACAGACCATTTCAAAATTGTCAAAAATTGGTCTTTAATGTACTAATACTAAAGAAATACTAAAGATTTCATATAAAACATATAACAAAAATAGTCTTAAAAAAATCGTAAGGTTTTTATACAAAAATCGGAATAAAATAGTTATGATAATGAAAAAATCAAATTGCCCAAAACTAATTATAACAAGGAAGTTTATGTTATTGCCATAAATACAACAGCCCTTAGCTAGTTAATTAAATTCCTTTACTTTTGATTTGTGATGATTTCACACACGATAAAACAATAATTAGTAAGGTGAAATGCATTGAACACTTCAAATTACACACCTTTTGTGAGGTATGCATAGACTAAACTCTGTGTAACGATACGGAGTTAGGTATTTTTTCTTTGAACCACGCTGCACTTCCTATTGAAACGTCGTTCCAACATTGGTATGCAAATATTTTTTCGATCCCATGATGCTGTAGCAAGTCATCGAATAATTGATTATGGGCGCTTCGAGCACTTCCGTTCAGGCGCTTCCTCTCACGGGTACCGGAATATAAAAGAGCTTCCGGAAATCGATGTCAATTGTCTTCATTACAGGAACTTGCTAAAATAAATGGTATATGAAAAAAATCTTTAATGAATACACAAAAAGTTGTTAAAGACTCAACGTCGGCAATAGATAAACGCATGTTTAAATAATTTAATTTATGAATACTTCCGTTAAAAATTATTATTTAAACATTGGTATAATAATAGCTAAAGTGAATGGCAAAAGTGATTGTTAAAAGCGCATAATATTTAAGAGATGACATAAACATCACGTTAGTCTATTTGTTTAGGCATAATTACCTTTCACAAGAGGCACGCGTAGCAGTGCCTAATGAGTTTACAAATCTTGATTTCACGTTGGTTTTTTACTTTTTCAGCGTAATTTCGAAATACTGAAATGGCATCAGTGATTTCGTTATTGACGATAGTTATTTATTTACTTAATTGATATGAATGGCGGATTTACTGCTACGAGAACAATCTCTTACTGCGAACCAAAATACTAGTAAAACGATATGTAGACTTCAACAAATAGTGCTCGTTAACTTAACTTCAAAAAAGAGAAAAGTGCATATATATATATACTTGTATGCACATACATATTACACTGACACACACACACGCATACATGTGCTCACACATAGAAACACATACACACACGCACGCATGGACGGACTGACCGACGAAGGTTGACAAAGAAGTATTTGAACGCACATAAATATTCATATATACATGCAGAAATACACTCACACACATACATAAACGCGAATGCGCGGATGTGCGCGGTAGTATACATGCATACACACACGCACAGGCGGAAGGACTGTACATCCATGCATGGATGCATGTCCGTCCATCCGACCTACCGAGCCCGCTGACAAACTTAACTTAGAAATATGATCATAATTTCTGAGGCTGAATAACCAACACATACATTTTGAATTAGAACAAACTTATTGAATATATTTGGCATTAATTTTGTAGAAATTCATTATTCACAATTAAATGAAACTACGTGATGTAGTATTATTTCTACTTTCTGTAAGTTCTTTACCACGACCTAGGTTTCGTTGTATTACAACATCTTCAGGTAGGCTATTAGCAAAGATATCTTTGATTTCTTTGCTAATAGTCCACCTAAAGATGTTGTAATACAATGAAACCTAGGTAGTGGTAAAGAACTTAAAGAAAGTAGAAATAATACTACATCACGTAGTTTCATTTAATTGGGAACTAACTTACTTAAGTGATCTTTAGGTAAATTCAAATAGCACACATCCCCATGGTGAATTTGAGAGAGTAGAAACATTTGACAAGGGTGAACTTTAGTTCTAAGTCGTAGAAAGTTTTGAAATGGCTTTAGAGAGTGTAATCGACTGAAGATCCACAAGGAAGGCCAAGTATGCGTTGGTACGATGATATCAAATGAACAGTTGGAGTAAAATGGGTAGAAAAAGCACAAAATCGAGAGGAGTGGTACCGAATGAAGGAGGCCTACACCTATGCAGTAGAAAATGGGTAAGGAAAAAGAAACAAGAGTTTCAAAGACTATAAAGCTGTAACATACATACGAATTTATGACGACCTTCCATAATAAAGTTTCGGTTTTTATTGTATATAAAACCTTAGATATAAATTGCAGAAGTATAATTTTTTTTCGTGTTCGTTTGTTTATTGCATTATTGAACTTTACAACCAAGCAACAAACGGCTACTAAAGGATTATCACGAAAAATATATTTGAGTGTTTGTTACCCAATCGCCACTAAATAGTCCTACAGACTTTCATGACAATTTGGTATTTGTTGTTCAATAGTTTAGTAAGTTAAATGTACAACATGTCTTGAGAGCCAAAAACCTATGCGTGAACATCACTGTCGTAATAGAAAATTGACACAAGCGAAGCTGCCGGAAAAGCTAAGATAAGGATAAGACGAGTTTATGTGGAAAAACCTCTGGGCTGAAAGTAACCAAAACAGGCGTGTAAAATTCTGTTAATATTTAGGGACAGCTGTATTCGGTGGAGTTGTGAAAAACATTTGAAAATGAAAACATATGAATTATTCAGGAAAAAATATGTATAATTTAACATATTAATGTTTTGCAACGTTTTAATATATATTTATTCGTTGTCTCTCTAGATTATTTTAATTTTGAATATATTTGGCGTTAATTTTGTAGAAATTCATTATTCACAATTAAATGAAACTACGTGATGTAGTATTATTTCTACTTTCTTTAAGTTCTTTACCACGACCTAAGTTTCGTTGTATTACAACATCTTCAGGTGGGCGATTAGCAAAGATCTTTGCTAATAGAAAAATCTTTGCTAACAGCCCACCTGAAGATGTAATACAACGAAACCTAGGTCATGGTAAAGAACTTAAAGAAAGTTGAAATAATACTACATCACGTAGTTTCATTTAATTATTTTAATTTTTTTTAATTGTGTACACAATCAAATTTTTTTTTATTTTCTAGTCATTGAAACATGTCTTTGCAGACTAAAAACCATTAAGTCATATCCAATGCTTTCAGATTTAATTGATCGTGTTTCCGCACTTAATAAATCCCAGAAATATTTTAACCAGCTAGATCTACCTCTTAAAAAAAACAACGAGAAACGTGAGTTGCTTTAAGTGGCAGTGTTATAAAAGTTCAACGGTATTGGAATTACAAATGAAGCTGTTTTGATTCGTGTGCAAGGATGATTGACGTAAATAATGCAGAAAAAAGTATGTAAAACAATCTGCGTACCAACAGACGGAAAGTATCTTTCATTTTAACTGAATGTAAATTTATAGATATAGATATTATATATATATTGCTTCTTTTTTTAAGTAAGTAAACTTTTTTAAAAAGAATTAATTTTGTATGTAAACCATAAGAAAAAACAGTTAATGCAAATCAATGCTTGCTAGAAAGTGTAATGTACTTAAAAGTAAAGTTATGGAATAAAAAGAATATGGAATAAAAACGGTTTTCTATACAGTTAAATGATATTTCACTTTCTACTTTAAATCCTACTTTAAACTAAATATTTATAAATTTGTGTTATAAAACATTGCGTAAACAAGACTGTATGTATTTATATACGAGTTGCTTTATTCTTTCGTAAGAATTTGATAAATGAAATAGCAATGTAATCCTTGCTCTGTGCTGATTGTCATCGGATGTGTTAGAGGAAAACATTAAAGGGAGGTCAGGTATTTATTGACACACACACACACACACACACACACACACACACACACACACACACACACACACACACACACACACACATACACACACACATATCTATACTCGTGCGTGTGTGGGTGTGGGTATTCGTTGACAAAGCTTATACACCGTTTTAAAATTGAAGTACAAACAGCCTCTTGTACTTCCATCTTAACGCGCGTTCGAAACCTACTAACGTATGTACATATGTCCTAGGTACTACGAGTACTGTAGCACACGTCAAGCACGCGTTGAACGTTCATTATATATATTTGCTCTTACTCGTAAACGAGTTTCACCGGGAAATAGTTGCTTAAAGATGAAAATTTTACTGAAAAATGTTCCTGCCTTTTCACGTTTTTACTCTGTGGGATTTTTTTTTTATTTTGAGGAATAGTATTTTTTACCTTATTATAAATATAATTATTATATTTGGAAAGAACCAGAAATTTAGAATCCTTGTAAATGAATACATAAAAAAATGTTTAAATGTTATCAACGGAGTTCTATTAAATTTTACAGATATAAAGAGTACTTTAATACGGTAATCAATTTATATCAAGCGATAAAAATGAAAAGAAAGATAAAAAATAAAGCGAATATAAAACCACAATATAAACTTCTGCTTATGAGGATATAAACTTCTGCTCTTGAGGATTTTAATGCAAAACGGGGTAGTTATATCGATTAAGTACTTTTCTCAAATTTGAAATAAGTTTAAAAAAGATCGCTTACTGAATCCAAAAAACATAGCTTTTAGAAAAGCAAACATTTCCTTTGTTGCCTGATTTTATTACAAATGTATGAATAATAGAAAACTTTACTTATTTTGTAATCAATTTGAGCGTGCATGTCATTGCAATTATCGATCGATCGAATAATCGATCGAATTAATAATTAATCGAGTTCCGCTTGGAAAATCTGCCTACTTGGAATTTGGCATTGATTTACTTTTCAAACTTTTTTTATAATATAGTATTATTCTAAAAATATCTTAATCTTGAATTATTTTTTTGGTGGTGGCATTGATTACGTTTTCAGGTAAAGTTATAAATTTTAGAACTAATACAAAAAAGTGCGTAATATACTAAAATAAAAGAGTACGTTTTATAGTTCTTACGATAAAATATATCTTAAAAACTACATTTATCTTAAGTAAAACTCGTATCTGTACCGAATTTACCGTATCTATCATCAGCGAATCAAATTCATTCGCAATAATTCGCATTTATACTTCCAAGGTTATTAATTCTATTTATTAAAAGTAACAAATATCTTATTCAGAATAAATATGGACATTTTTTTATTTGTGCTTTTTCTTTACTTTCTTGTTCACAATTCTCCATTCTATTATTATCTACAATGAATTAATTTTACCGACATAATTATGTAACTTTAATAAAGCTTAAATTCACTATGTAATTTTGATACACACCAGTCATAAAGACTTGATTGTCATTGAATTTGCCAGAACATCATATTCATACGTTAAATACTCCATCTCATACGAACCACAAGCTACAGCCGCTTGTAAGCAAAAGATATGAACTCTTTTATATCTGCTTACAATAATGCAAGGAACCTGTGAATGAGATCAAACCATGATGTAAGAATCAGTGAATACGAGATCTCTGGGTATATTTGGTTCTGCTTTTAATACAGTCCCTCTAACCGATAGCTTTGGCTGCCCAGACACTACTTTAATAGGAATCTTCAGTGACTTAGATCTTTTGCTTCGGATAAGACCAATGTTTCAGAAAGTTATCAATAACGGTCAGAATCGTCACTTTTATCTTCTCAAGTATAAAGACCGACACTTTCGACTTCTGGATAGTCATTACAGACAAATTTAAGCTCTCCGATAGAAATGACAGCTTCCGACAACTGATTTTGAGGTCAGAAGTATCATTTTGAAATGCCATTTTCGATCCCGAAACTCATATTACCGTTTTTGGCTCCGAACCTCAAATTTTCAAATCTCAATAATTCGAGTCTCAAACTAAAGCTGTTATTAATTAATCTGTTGAAATGTTTAAGGAAACAGTTACTATATTCACCGGTTCTTGATGAAAAAGACGGAGTTCTTCTTTTTCATCAAGAACCGGTGACATATGCGCGACTTCGTAAAGCTGAAAGCTGTGAAATCTATACGAACTCTCCATACAAAAATATACTGGGAGAGAAAATAACTGGTAAAAGAAGTATGAAATCGGCTAAACGAAGAAAGGATTTGCTTTCACCAATAGATATTAGCAAGAAAAACAACAAAAAAACAAAACGAAAACAGAGTCCAACTCATAGTAAGATTCAGGAAGTGACAATATGTCCATTTTACCATGAATCTCATGAAGAGGATTAGATAAAACTTGGAAATTGCAAAATTTGGGTCCATGAGGGTTGTGCAAATATATTAAAGCTGTCAAGTCAATCCATTTGCGATTATATCGCATTGTATAAATATTCATATATTTGTTGGTACTGGAGGACAATTTCCTTGAGATTGTCAGTCTAGAAATTTTAATAATAAAATTGATTATTTCAAATTACATCCACATATTATTCATAGCATTAGATTTCTTTTACCCGTGTTAGCAGATATTAAACGTGTAACCTTAGATATTTTGATTTTATTCTAAGTAAACCTTGGCGTGACGGTACTGGCGGACTCTCCCTTAATTCAACATTGTCTTATTAATAAAATAGAAAGGCTCATGAAAAGATCAATTATAAATTTCCATTAAAAATGATAATTTTCACTAGAAAATCTTAGTTATAAATTATGCGAAATGGATGACGTTTTTAAACATCAATCAGAATAAAATGACGTCAACGGTGATTTTCCTCTTATCATTGTCTGTGACATCACCAGTAACAGGTTCTTACGTTTATGATTACACGAATGTTTAAAATAGTAATCTTAAAAAAATTAAATTAAAATGTATCAGAGTTTCGGTGAAATTCACTGTAGAGTTAATGGATGGTAGATATGGTGATGAGTGTTTTTATAAACGTGTAGAAATGGCATTAGAGAAACAGCTTCTGTATACGTAAATAACATGTAAAATCTTTCTGTATACTTAAAGTAATCGTGTGTATTTATTTTAATACCGTGTAAATAATTGTAACAAAATAAGAATGATTTTAAATGACACAAAATAAAATTTCTTCTTAATTTTAGCCAAATTAAGTTTTTACTGATCATACTTTATTGGAAAAGAAGTTATACTAAATCATGTTTTGGTTAATTACAAACACAACTCAGGACATAATTTGTTAAAATGGGTTTTTATTTTACTATGCAAATTACAAAGTTCTTGTAAAGAAACTCCGTGAAATTACATTTGAAATTTCACAGCACTATTCTTTTACACATCCGCCTAGAAGTAAAACGATTTTTCAAGTCGAATTATTACTAAGTAAAATTGTGAGTGGCGTTTATAATTATTAAAACGTTGTATGCTGTAACTTTTCTCTCAATTAAAAAAAGAAACAGATGAAAATTAGCTTTCGCCGATCTGTACTCTACGTAATTGCATATTAACTTATATTGAGTCATTTTCACAGCACTGTAGAATTGACATTGGGGAAGAATTATCATAGAAGCCGCGCCGCAGCTGTGAAACACTTCCTTCTTAATCTTGTATTAGAAAATACAGTTGAAACACTTGGTCCGGACGCCTTGCTGACGTAGGTTCACACATAAGAATACAATAAAAGTACACACACTTCGTTTTTCAAATATTATGCTACATTTAAAGCATTTTAGTGCTTACACTAGTACTTATTCTGTAGTTGAAGGACACTCTATTTTATCCTTTTTTAGTGTGAATTTCAAAACAATGGCACAACGAGTGTTATTATCGTGAATGTCCCTGACAATTACACGAATGACATCACAAGAGTTGGTGTTGGTACAAAATTCAAAACACAACTTTTTAATCCACACTTTCTCTAAAATTACTAAGAATATTTCGTTTCTATAACTCACAATAACTATGGTGATGAGTGTTTTATACCATATGCCGAATAAACATAAAATTAAAATTTGTGCTTGTTCCCCATTATTGATACGAAAGGAATTCGTGAAGCAAGAGCACTCTAAGTTCTCATGGCGACCCTATATTTGGCACATTTTAACATGTAATGTACGATACAACTTACTGAATACTAAATTCTTTAACTTGCATTAATAAATGTTTATAACTATAAAGTATTACCGGTTTTTAAACTAACCCCCAATGGCTTCGCTTTTTAACAAACCAATGCACTACGGAAAGACTGTAGAATATTTAGCATATTCTTTTTGCAGTTTTGAAAAAGAAGCTTCAAGTAAAGAGGTTAGACAACTACACAGCACAGGATGGTTAATAAGAACGAAGGAACTTTGATACCCAAAAACCAAAAATGTTTGTACCTTTGACGATAATCACCATAAAAATTGCCAAATAGGACAACAATGAATGTATCGTTAGATATTTTCGATTACAACACACACACACACATACATACACACACGCACACACATTTCATACCAATTGTAGAGTATTATCTATTCAAGCCTCCGCTCAAGAATATGATAGACCTTGGTAATTGAGACCTTGCTTTCATTGATACAGGCTGAAAAAAAAATAAAATTTTCTTAACATTCGAATTATATACCTTAATTAATACCTTTCATTTCTACTCAGTATATTCCACTACTGTCATAATAGTCTCCACAATTCACAGCCGGTTGTCATACACATCTATGACGTAGACTTTATTACGCAAAAGTGTCATGTTTATACAACCCTTCCATAAATGTGGTTTTGTTGCTCACAAGTTCGTTTCTTATCACTTTGTTCAAATTTTTGTAATGGCAAATTTTTAAAACGCGTTGGATTATTAAAAAAAAATATTTTATAATAATTTAAGCAAGCTACTAAGCTTGGGAATGATAAAAAATATGGTAACATAAATATGCAAAAGTAACAGAAGCAGGAAAATATAGAGAACAATCCATAAACCAACTTACCGCCACACAAACACTGTTATTACTGCGAATACCCTAAACACAAAAATGCGACAGTGCTCTGCTCTATCGATAATGTTTCACCGTGGTGAAAGTTTTTTCCGAAAACAGACACATAATATAATCGACGATCGTTTCCATAAACTAAAAAATCAGAAATTTTCTTTAAAAAAACATTTAATAATGGAAAATGTGCATGTTTCATTTCTGTGCGTTACTATTATAAGATCATAATTGGTTTATTTGTTACTTAATAACCCACTAAGCAAACAACAACATTGCAACTAAACTTAGTTCAATATTCTATATATTACTGTATGAGCTAATTTTAATCCCGAAAATAGCACATAAACAATTTTAGTTGTTTATTTACAATTTCCAATGACACAAATAAAATTATGGTTGTACCTAAAGTGACTTACTACCGGAAGTAACTTAAAGTACCATTGCATAATTGCACAATTAAATAAACAAAAATGACAACACTTAAATTTGATAACTTTTTATTTCCCCGATGTTTGACCATGCTTATTTTTGACGACGGATTGAAATAAATTCTTAGTGTTGTTACATAATTCACATGTTTTATTATAATCGGGATTTCAGTATATACTCGTATATCAGCCATATTACATGTAAAAGTTTCAATGTAATTAATCTTATTTAAAATTTAAATTGAAATATCATTTTTTAAATGATTCCAGAAAATTGTTTACGAATATTTAAAAAAGTAAAAATTTTGTGAAATATTAGTAACCAGTCATTTTATTAAGATTTAATTACATCGACCAAACGGTTTAAAAAAATTTGTACAATTGGATATTCCAATTGTTTTGATTATTGAATTGAGTTTATTTTTATTGAAATATTTCATAAATTTAGATCCGTTAAGTCTGTTCAATTGAGTTCACTGATAATAATTTCAATCATATAATACATTTCTATAATTTTACATAAGTGATAAATTATCTTATACCTCTTTAAAATCGCGATATTCTGTTTTCAAAATGATTCATTTTATAACATTTGCCATAGACTAATGAATATTTTTTTTAATACGCGATTTATAACTTATTCTCCATTTGTAATATGTAAGAAACAAAATTTAAAATAAATGCACTTAGTTAGTGCATTACACCATAAAGAAACAAAGAGTATTATTACTTCAGTCGCTGTCATGTTAAAAGTTTCTAACTCAAAAATCTATCACGAAGGTTATGGTTGATACCTAAAAATAAAATGAGGTAATAGCAAAAGCGAAAACTAAAAATAACCTTTATAAAATATCATTATTTTAAAAACCCATAAAAATAATTTATATCTAATTAATGCCATATTGAAAATTGTCTAATTTCATTGACTTGCTTTGATTACCCTTCTATTATTTGGCACTTTTAAATCCTGGCACGCGGCTCTGGCAAATACCTGAGCAGGCTGAAAACGAAAGAAAAAACACTTTAATTAACGTGCTTACAGTTGTTTACGGGCAAAAACGTACGTTATTTATACTTATTATCGTTCAGTTATCGTTCCGTGCCGCTGAGGCGGGAAATAATCGTATCTAAGTCACGTACCAGATTGTTAATTTGGCAGTGACACAACATAGCCGACAGAGGTTTCCGCCAAAATGAATGTAACATGTACTTATGTGTTAGATTTTGTAATTTAAAATTTTGCCGACATATTTCTACAGTATAATGGTAAAATGGTGATGAGATGCAAACAGATTAGATTGACAATCTTGATAAAAAATGGTATTGTAAAAATTTTTTTATTTGGAAGAAAAAAAAAACATTTTATACATAGGTCGCGGAGGAAATGAAAAAAGAGAAGAAAAAAGAGAAAAATTTAAGTCAGCCGACGTCACAAACCCCGTATATTTTTTAATACGAATACCATTTATTCTCACTATAGAACATAAAAGTTCCATTATTATATAACTATATATTTAAACAAAAGCATATTAAAATATATAAATTAAACTAGCGCCATTCAATGAGATGTCTAATAACCAATAGGTGTTAGAAACTGTGATCAAATAGTCACAGTTGACGGCTATTTTTGACCAATTGTTTAATGCCCCATTTATTCTTAATGGGTTGACTGTTTAATCATCAAATAGAATCGAATAATAATCGACATTTTCAAACGTGAAATAACTGATATAAGCGGAATTATTTGATATCAAATGAATAAAGTTATCCTTTGACAAAAGGACTGAATAAAAGATGAATTTGACAGGTGTGCGAATAACTGCTATTCGCCCAACTGTTAAACTGACATTTTATTTCAAGTAAAGGTTATGTTTGGATACTTATGTTAAAATTATAATCAAAACAAAGCTATCGTTAATGACAGTGAGATTTGAACGAAATTTTTACACATATTATCAAATGTTTAATTTTCTAGCTATACTGCTTTAACACACAAATATCGTCGATCTTTACTCTTGCATACAGCTGATCACTGCTCTTACACACGCATGAAGTTCGTTCAAATAATAACTAAAATTTATTGAAAAACTGCCATTGTTTATCAAACTGTTTATCTGTGGAATAAATTAATTCGTTATTTAATTATTTGGAAGCTAATTCGCTGAATGAAAAATGGGCCTGTGTCACTTATCTTTCAATAAACCTGTCTCAATCCTCATTCAAAAATTAAGAAACATATTTATAGTTTCATCTATACCGAACTTCAATTAAATACTTTTCGGTAATGTGTTATTATGGAATAGCGGTTTGTGGAACAATTAGATCGAATAAAAATTATTATTACTGCGTCATGTGTGCTAGTAGTGGCACAAACTTCGAAACGAAGTTTCATGTATGTCCGGTCCAAATTCCGGTATTATGTACAGAGTAAGCCTTACATTACGATATTATCAACCTGCAACATCTATAACACATATATTAGTTTTCTTGCGGCATAAGGACAGAAAAATAGACTCATTCCCATAAATATATTTACCTCTACAAATATTTATCCACTGTTTACGTCACAATTTATTAAAGTCAATATTGTAACTCAATAATATCGAAAATCCAAACAATATCGTAGAAATGTAATTTAGCATATCCCAACCAAAAGAATTTGTGTATGGGAGAGTTTGTGTATATTCTATTTGGGAGGATTTTGTCTGCCTACATTCACACAGATACGGTTTATCCTATGTTATGCCGTACTTATGTTATGCCGTACCTATGTTATGTCGTACCTATGTTATGCCGTACCTATTTTAAACCGTACCTATGTTATTCCGTACCTATATTAATGCCATACCTATGTTAATGCCGTTTGTTATGTCGCACTTATATTATGTCGTACATAGGTTATGCCGTACCTGTGTTATGCCATACTTATGTCAAAACCGCAATTATGTCATCCCGTACCTGTGTTATGCAGTACCTATATCATAATCACACTTATTAGGATATGCTTACTAAGATCAGTAAAACAGCGTTTTTAGAATTTATAAAAATATATAAATTAAGTATTAGTGGGTTCTACTATTGCGACATAACTTATCTGAAAGAAATTTCAGTTAACATAATCTCTCTTGTGTTACTATACATTATAAATGTTTATAAGGAAATGCCCTTCTGTGTATAAAATACTAAAGTTCTTTTCACTGTCGTATTACATACATCGACCATTTCTTTAGACATCTGTCGATGTATATCAATTCTGTCTTAGCAAAATGCATAGTTCGTTTTAAATATAACGTACCCCTTTATAATTCACTCTAATCTGTCAACTCTCCATCAACTCTAACGCAGACTTCACTATCGTTATATAATGATCATATTGACATACCAACGAATCATCTCTCTTGACTTTCTCCTAAGCCTTTTTAAAGCCCATTAAAGCACGATAGTACCGTCCTTGAACAGCTATTTACCCGTATTAATTAAAGAGTAGCATACTACGAGGAATCACTGATATACCCCCTAACAGTCGCGCACAGATCGGTTATATGCCCCAAGGATGGATTCTGCTTACACTCACTCGCTTTTTACCCGACTGCGCCACAGCCAGCAAAGGGTAATAAATTAAATTCGATCTTCGATCGTAGGCCAAAAACTGCTAAACCGATTTTAGCAAATAAGGTATAAATCGTATTGTATTTAATGTAAGAATGTCATAGGCTAGATTTTTGGAAACAAAAAAAAACGTTTTGACAGACTTGCAATAAAAAATACAAATTTAAAAAAAAAGGATGCCATTCGACAGTGCTTTAAAAATAATTGTGATGTTTCTTCAGCCATTTTTTCGTAAATCTGAAAAAATAATCAAGTTTACCAAAAATAAAAACACAAAGTTCTATGTGTGTGTTTTGAATTATTTATATAAAAATAAGCTACCAAAAAAGGTAAAATAAAAACGAACCTATAAAAAACTAAAAACTGATTACGTCGAAAAAAACTGAAAAGTAGAAAAAAAAGGAATTATAATTTCACTGAAAGATAATCGTCACTGAATTGTTTTTATAGCGGGCTTTAGTTTTTTATAGCTTCGTTTCTAATTTTTATATTCATCGATTGTCGGTAATGTACATAGTAATCAGCATCTTTACGCTGATGACTTAGAAATTTATGCCCCTAATAATCTACGTTCTACAACAATCGTCAGCAACACCCTCAATGACGATCTCGCTTGATTCGGTGAGTGGACTCATAAAAAGGGTGCGTTTTTTAATCCGATTAAGTCTCAATCTATCATCATTGGCAGCGCTGCATCCTTGAACTTTTCATTAATTTCTTGATGAGTTGAATTCTGGGAACTTGGCTTAAAATGTATAAACGGTAATGATCACCAAGTGTAGGCCTTAAGATAGTAGCCGTGTTGAATGTTCGTCTTTATAAAATTTCAAACCATTCTGTTTAAGCGCTTCATGGTGACTGAATTTCTGAGAACAGTACTCTCATTTAATCTTCACCACCACTCTTCTCCCGCCCTATGCGTCCAGGTGATTCAAAATTGAAATCATTTATGGGCCACTTTTATAACAACCCTAATCCATTATTTTGGTACAGCATTCGTTATACTCGTAAGTCGTACAGACACAGTAGACACACACCCTACAGACAAATTTTTTCAGTCATACAATCCACGTCAGGAAAACTTTTTCAAAACTAAAGCATTTTCAGCTTTTTCTTTGTTTATCTCATTAATGCTAATATTGTTCGAGGTCTTATTCACTGATTGATGTTGAATTGCGACATATATACATCTCTGAAAAATGTTCTCTCCGTTACATCTTCGGTATATAATAACATTCATACATATTTATGAGTGGTTCCTTTCATACAAATGCACGCGCAAAAATTCGAAGGTCCTTTAATATTTTTCCAGAACATTTGAAGTTATTAGACCTTTAAAACTCTCATTAATCTCTAGCTCTTTCAATTGTTTTCTTAACCGTTTTCTCATATACCGATCTCCTTGATGATTTTTTTGAATTGACCATATTTGTCCATTTTCCTTATTTATCATTTAACCAGCATATCCTTATCCGACCAAACATATTATATATTATCGGCAATTCTTCAGTGTCTAAAATATTACAAGTAAAATTAAATACTACGAGCAGAATGACTCGTTCAGTTCATTATTCGAAACATTTCTTGAACTCGTTTAGTTCATTATACGAGCAGATTGACACGTTCAGTTCATTATTCGAAACATTGCTTGAACTCATTCAGTTCATTATACGAGCAGATTGACTAGTTCAGTTCATTATTCGAAACATTTCTTGAATTTCACCTTTTTTTATTTTACTTATTTGATTTTACTTATTTTCATAATTATATTTCTAACAGACTAAAATACATAAGACATTAATTTGATTAACTTTTTTTATATTTATCATCTTTCCATTGGTATTCATTTGGACATTTTTTATGCTATTCTCTAGTTGTGAAGATGGTTGCACTATATAGTATTGCTTATTTAATTGGCAACATATCTGTATTAGTATTGATATATTGATTGCCCCAAACTGTTTATTGCGAGCAAGTGTGTTACCAATAATGCGTGTTTACCAATATCCGTTTTCAATCCCCAATAATTCGCGTTATATTCTTGTTTGAATTTGTACTGGGGGCGATGCCGATTCGGAAAGTAAATTATCGTTAAATTTTAATGACATAAGGAGTAATGAAAATATTGTCATCGTTCAAAAATTTAAAAACAATTCATTAAAAATAGAGTCCCATGTGGCAAGAGTATATACTTTTTTTAGCGTCATGTGTCATACAAATAATAGTCCAAGTAAATAAAACTATGGTGTTATTTAAAAGCATTTATCCGTAAACAATTTACCTCCAAATGAAAAAAAAACCGCACGCCTCATGCATTGCACGTAACATTAAAAAACAAGAGTCTCAAAATGTGCACATTTTACCAGGTAGAAATAAGTAGGCGCAGATGATTAATAGTGCGCATAATGCAAAAAAAGTGAAAAAAAACTTTCCTAAAGGTTTAAATACTAATAATATCGTATTATATATTTGTAGAAATGTATTAAGTCATAGAAAGTCAAAAACGTTACTCAGAAAAAATTAAATGAATTTAAAAATGCAAGGCAATCTATTGATTAGATTACGTTACATTCAAAAGTATCCGGTTGTATGGTTCTAGAAATGATGTGGCAGATTCTGATTGGCAGACAATTTGCATTTATGTGTTTATTAATCAGGTATTTTTTATACATATTGCAAATACCATGTTACAAAAATATTTCATAAAGCGCCACTAGATTGAGCTGCCATTGTATCATTAAGTGCGAAACTACATCAAATCATTCATTATTTATAACCTTTGTGGTCTCGCTACACGATACTAATAATTGCCTCATTGACAGTTATTCGGAAAAGTATTTTCAAATTTGCAAATATTTATTTTATACATCTTACAATTAACTTTTTCACGAAAAAACGTAATTAAATAAAAATGAAAATTTTTATTCTTCATTCATTTGAAATGGGCGCGAAAACAGTCGGTTATTTGACATTTTGAGATGCGACACCATATTTCAATAAAGAGAAATTGACGGAAACTAAATAGGAGACTACAACGCTGTAAACTTATTTGAGAGAATAGTTTTGATATTTTTATAGCTTTTTCACTGTAATTGATAACCTACAGTGTGTGTGCTGTACCAATGTGTAGAAGTAAGACCATTAAATATCTTGACAAACTGTTCATAAACCTTCCTAAGTGTCCTAAACGTCGAAAGGAGCGGTTACAGTTAGCACAACAAAACCCGAAGTCTGTATCTGAAAAATCTACGATTTTCTTTTGTGAATACCACTTTGATGTAAGTACTTATCTAGAATTCAATTTAACGTCCGATCCGATAAAATTATATTCAATAAAGTGTAATGGTTTCTGTCGGCAAAATAAGAGTGAATCCAGAGTGTCGGCCATCGAAATTTGAATGTCAACCAGACAGAATAAAGTGTACGTCGCCTCCACAGCTTCGATCAGCTGTAAGCAAAAGGCGACGTATGGACGTAATACAAGACATAGTTTCTAAGGAAACTGAAATACCAGCAACATCAGGCATGACAAGCAATAGTGGTGAGTAAAAAAGTTATAATTTTTCAGTTTAAATGGTATAAAAGTAGGATAGTTTCATCTAAGTAGCTTGTTGTCATACATATACCGTTAAGTAGGAGTTATACCTAAATAATATAAGTATTCTGATTGTTTCAGCTGTGATTGTTTCAGTCCACTACTGAAAAGAATGAATTCTTTACTAATTTTCAAGATCTGTTTCAGCAGGGCAAAAATCAGGATTGCATGCAAAGAAATTTGCGATAAATACATCGACTTTGGGCAGATTTGCACTATCGGCTTTTATACATCCTTGTTCCATTTCGCGAAACCTTTCACAAGCACAAGTTGAAATATTCTTGTAATTTTAATAACGCTCAACTAAACCAAAACACTTCTGTTATTTTTTACAGCAACAGACGTGTTTGACGTTTTGTTTTGTAAAATGTGTCGTCACAATCATGGCCGCCCGCGCGCGGCCGCATTTCGGTTTTCGTAATCGACAGATAAAAAATCGCAAATTTATTTTGCAAAAATAAAATATTTACAATATACCCTAATGTAAAAAATATTGTAATAATTATTGCTACCTTAACCAACATATTTCATATTTTATTGTTACAACTATCAAATGGCCAATTGCATAATACCGCCTACGACGTATCAAATCCGGTCGTAAATCAAGTCGAAGTTGCGGTTAACAGCTGATAAATAAGCCAAAACCAGTCTTTTTATTGTCATGTGAATGTAATAATTTTCTTTGTAAATTATTACTTCGGAAACGTTAAATTTTCCTATATTTTATTTAGAGAAAAATTTATAAAAAAGTACATGTTTGAAAGGAAATATGTATAATAGTTACTATTTCAAAATCTATTCACAAATGGTGACAATAATTTATTTATTCATATATTTTTTAGTAAAATCCTTGCTCAACTTGCGGCTAACCTACTAGATTCAATAAGTTAATGAGAAATGAAAATAATATTTGCAAACGGGATAATGAATACAATTATACAATCATATGTAATAAAAAAGTTAACTGTGAACCACCCAAATACTTCACCACCCTCATCCTTTAAACCGAACAGGAGACAAGTGGAGATAGGGAAATGCTTCCAACTGCAAGTGAATATTGATACGTGCGTGCGGAATATGAAATAGTGGTATCTTCATGTTTGCGCCTAATGATCCAATACAAAACACGATAGTAACCCCAACACATGGTTGTCAAAGTATTTTTTTAAGATTTTCAATAAATGCGAGGCTAGGTGAAACTGTCTGCTCACTTGCAGAGAATTATATTTAACCATGCCCAAAATGTAAATAAAGTGCACATGTAAGGATAGTAATAAAATATAAATAATCTGAATCTTCATTGCACAAGAATTAAAATTAACTGTAGTCGATTATTTTTATGATTAATACACTCGTAAAAACTTGTCTTTTATAACAGTAATATGTAAAAAAATTACATAAATCTATTAATAAAACAGTCATTACTTTCTCTAAATTTATATATATATATATATATATATATATATATATATATATATACATATATATATATTTATATATTTATTTATTTTTGATTTGATATCTTGTCTACTTATAGAAATATCACAAACTTGATATGAAAAGAATATAAATTGCATTGTAGTCGTAGTAATACCGTGTAGTCGTAGCTGTTTGATGACGTTACACTACATGGTATGTAGCTAAGCAGTAATTCGTTTTCCACACAATAATAATATCGAATACAATAAAAAAAGTTAAGAATTAAACTCTATACTTACGTCATTTAAATCGATAGAGTTGGCCCCGGAAGTTGGTGCTGTGGAACCGTGACATTTATTCTATTTTTTGTAACTCACAAGCCACTCTCGTACTATTAAGACATTTATCTAGACAGAGAGGATATATTCACAAAAATGCCACAATTGACAGAACAATTAATTTTATTTAAAGCAAACACGTAAGAAAGCTCAGAGAACAGTTAATCAGATCCACTTCTTATTTCAAAGAAAGGACATACATAAAGAAACAATACATTTAATAAAAACAATAAAAAAATATTTGCAAAATGTTTTTACCATGAATTGGTTGTGAAACGTGAAATTCTTAATGTCTCTTTTGGCGAAGGTTTTTGCTCATTTACTTTTTTGAAGTTCTTGGATTTTTTGTTTTAATTTCAGTTCGTGTTTATTTTAGTAACAGTTCGTGTCTTAGAATATCAATTAAGTCAAAAAAAATTATAACCAATCGTTTCTTGAAAAAAATCACGTACTACATATATTTTTGAAATAATTTTTTTACAATACAATAATTACGGCCGGAAATTGGTTTTGTTAAATTCATCGTTTTAATCTAAGCATATTATATCAAACTAGCTGTGCCTACAACTTCGTTCACGTGTAATCATGAAAAACATTTTTTTTTGTTTTTCTCTTATATGTCGTTCCTGGGTATATATTGTTACCATACTAAATTTCATCAAAACCCATTCAGTAGATTTTGCGTGATACCCGCTCAAATTAACAGAAATACAGACATACAAAAATTATAAAAAAAGGTTTTCTGCCTTGTATTATCATTCTATACGCCAAATTAATGACTTGAAAATATTTTTAATGTGCAGAATTCACTGTTACAATTTTATTATAGGTGGTAATGTTTAGATAATATTTAGTAGTGAAATTTTCATTTGCACTTTTTATAAACACATTTTAAACTATGATCACATTAATGATCTTGTTAGGTTGGGATAAAAATAATAATTAACAATTTTAAGGTTAGATATGTATTCTGTTATCACGTATATGTATTTTGTGTTAATTGGTGACTCGTGCGAATAAGTCGCAGGTCACCGAATGGTAATATTGTATATTGTGAAAATAAGTAAGTGAAGGGAAAAAAGTCTCATCGAAAAAAAATGTTCTTATTACGTATTTATTTTATTGTAAAACATTACAAAAATGAAAATTGACTTTCTCAGATAAGTTTAACATGTTAGTTAAATAGATTTTCAATAGATGGCGCTCTTTACAATATAAACCAACTTTGGGAAATAATAAATAGAGAAATTAAAATAAAAAATTAATTAAAAAAATTATTTTGAATTGTCAGTTTTTTTTTCTTCATTGCAGTGAAGGTAACCCTCAAAATGATAGCTCAATCATAGGTTTCATAAAGTATTAAGGGAAATTTGGCATAACGACAAAAAACACCCTCATTCACCCTTTCATTTCATTCAATAATAAAATGTTACTTTATATAAAGTAACGCAGCACACATCTCGCCAGGACTCTCGGTAAGCGTGGAAAATATGTTTTAATTAACAAATGGATTAACGTGAAAGCTTTCCAGGCAGTAAAGTGGTCAATCGTGTAATATATATTTTCCTAACATTATGTATTAACTCGTTAGTAATACATTAATATATAAATTGTTATATGTTTCTGCTTGTAAAACCTTCAATCAAAATATACAACTTCTCAAATTGACAGAATTTTTGCATGAGACTCGTTAAAATATTTGTAAATCATCAATATTGAATAAAAAAAACCTATCAAGTACGAGTAGAACTCACACATACACATTTAAGCGCTTATAAATATTTAATGGTACATAGTATTTCTATTAAACTCTTTACAAACTGTTAATTTTTCATAACGTGAATATATTGCTTACTATATCTGTCTCAGTCGTAAAAACATCGTGCATATTTAAATAATATTATTTTTCAGAATGTCAATACATAAATATATTACAACAGATATACATTTTAAAATACAAACTTATTTTTACAACCGAGTTCAGTCACTTGCGTGTAGTTTTTGTGAAGTTTTTACAGATCCAACTGGACGTCATAAGTTGGTCGAATAATACTCCTAAACTAGGTGAGCCTAACTGTGATAATTTTACTTTCAATTTAGTTATATATACTGCTATCGTCAATACTCTCAAGAAGTGGCCGTTTTGCTGGCACGTAGTGCAGTTACGTAACTCTGACAAAAACTATCATTTTAAAGAATAATATTTCGTAAAACGATCTTTTTAACGAAAAAGTAGTCATGATGTACACCGATATATTTGAAAGATCTATTCAACGATACCATACACAATGGGGTGCTCGAATAAAAATCACCCCCAATTTACATGTGGGGTGGAACCTTAAAAACTTTTTTAAAAATTTTATTTCATAACTTAATAGGCAATATAAATATGTAATTCACTGCACCGAAACTCAGTTTTATAATCCACGAATAAAACGGCTGTGACATACAGATGAACAGACAAACACATGGACACTGCGAAACTATATATAAGGGTTAATCGACTTAACAATCTATGCAATCCATTAATTAATGTCAAAGGAAAAATGGACTTAACAATCTATTTCAGTCCATTAATTAATGTTATCAAGATTTTATTTTTATACATATTCAAATGTCACCGGCCCATTAAGAATTGTTTTCAACCTGAATATCAAATCATTTATTTTTATTCAATTCAATCATCACGGTCAAGGAGTTTTTTTGAATCATGTTTCCAAACAAATTTATATCTCATGACCCTAAAAAAAGATCAATAACAAGTGGCTACAATACATGAGTTTAAATTTTCCTCAAAATAACAAGTTTGAAATGAAGAAAAATGGAAAATTTAGTTGGAAAATGCACGTCATTACGTACAAAATATAATCTTATACTTGCAAGTATCGCTTTTGATTTTTTTTAAAACAAACGAAACAATTACGTTTAACGAATTCAAATTAGCTATGTTCTCATTTTCCTATCCCCGCCGCTTTAATATGAACAAACGTATCTGTCTAAACAAATTTAACATGCATATCAGATTTAGTCGCAACTAATTAAAAAACAATCACAGCCGATTACAAAATACATTCACCATTATTTAAATACTTATTTTCTTTTCAATACTACACCAAATAATTAAAATGTAACCGCCATAAACAAACCATAGAAAGAACGATTATGTTAACAATCCAAACTCACATTTGAATAATTTCGATTTGTTTAGAAACAAAACAATAGAAAATTTTCAGGGCAAGTTTTCCAACTGAATGAAAAGTTAATGCTAATGCAGCCAGGCTGACGGCTATTGTGTATTTTCTAAAATACATTCAAACATTTAATAACGTCAGACACAGCCAAATGAAACTACGTCAGTAGCTATATACTTCAGTACAGTTCAGTCAGTAGTCGGCAGTTAGTCGAGTTTTGTACGCTGTCAAGTGTAGACGTACGTTTCGAGTCTCGATATATGTACGTAATACGAATATCGACAGTCTTGTACTTATCGGCATTGAAATTAAATTAAATATTAATTAAAAGTCCAATTATTTTTGGTACAGTGTTAATTATAATATGGACTCTTGATTATATCAAAGTTTATTAAAACAGTGTGTTTATTATTTGGTGTAACGAAATAATTATTGAGAGGTATGTATACATATTAAATGAGCACATTTTTAATAAATTTATTTCTTAAATTCTTTCATAATTATTTATTATATATAATGGATTAAAATATAAATGTTGAAGGTCTTAAATATAATTAGTTCACGTGTGCACGTAAATATTAGGTATGGAATGTATCATAAATAAATAAAATATTTTGCTAATAATAAACAAAATTAAGTTTTATAAATTAGAAATGTTTATTAAATGACGTCTAATTCTATGCTAAGTCGAAACATAATTAATTCCGAATAGTCAATTATATTAAAATTACTAAGTTGTTAAGTATTCGCAATGTTAACATTATCTTAGAGCAGGAATGCCCAACCAGCGGGGCGCGCCTCCCTAGGGGGACGTAAAGAGATCATAAAGGGATTCCAACGTATTCTGATATTTAAAAAAATCTTTTTATGTAGATAGAAATGTAGCAATGTAGCATTAATACAATTTTATAATATAATTATACTTAATTATTTTTAAGAGTGAATACCAAAGTTTTAATTAACTTGATTATGCTTGTAATTCAGAAATAAATGTGAAAATGATGAATTTTTCGTGGTAACCGTGAAAAAAAAATTAAAAGGAGGCATGAATATATTTTTTTACAAACCGGGGAGGCTCAAGGCAAAAAAGGTTGGGAATTCCTGTCTTAGAGGCTTACGGATTCGCCTATCGAATGATAGTGGAATATTTCGTATCTATTTTGTTTTTAATTTATATTAAAATCGTTAAATTTTTACTTTTAAAAATTTCTTTTACAAGAAGAAAAATGCGTTAAATGTATTATCCCACTAAGTTAATACCGTGAATATACGTTTGCGTATATTGTGGGAATATCAAATTTCTTATCCTTTAGCGCTGCAAAAAATACGAGCATGGTTCTGAATTTCTCGAGTACATTGCAATTTGTGATTTAATAATTGTTTTCACTTCGTCTTCTGATCATCTGCTTTCTTAAATCCAAATTAAGTATACTCCAACGATTTTGTTTGGTATAGTAAGCAAATATTATAATACTTAAAGGGATTCCGTTAATGTATTAATTAACGGAATCCCTTTAAGTACTTACGTAAATTTACAATAATTATTTTAGCGGCAATAGTTTTGGGTTTTGCTTGATAACGTTATATTATACTAGCTTCACGTTATATTATACTAATAATACTATACTTCACATTATATTACACTAGCTGTGGCCGGTTTCATACCCGTGAAATTCTGAATAAGAAAAAAAAATTCTCGTATTTTTATTCTTGGTTATAAGTTGATTTTGCGTGATTAACACACAAAATAATATGTGTACATACAGACGGAGACATTTTCCTAAAAAAGGTTTTCCGACTTTTATTATCATTCTATACGTTACATCTTACATGTTACATATTACAGAACTTACTTTCTTAAAATTTTATTATATGTATAGATAGGTGTATAAATATTTTATAAAGTGCAGCGTCCGTCTGATCTTGGCCAGAATATATCTAAGCGATCCGATCATTTTTATCAATTCATGACTCAATTCTTCCCGTCGATTGTAAATTCCACTATCACCTCCAAATTAAACATCTACTAAGAATGTTTATAGAAATATTGTATGACAAGCTACGTTTCCACAACTTACAATTATATTTGTATAATACCCTTAAAGACATTAAAGGGACTGGTCACAAGGGCCAATGATGTAAATATATATAGTACATTAAATGCAACCACTGTCTTAGATGTTTGTGAATCCAATAAGCAATGCCAAGGGACACACGCGTATGAGAACGTGTTACTGGATCGTGCTAACTGCCGGTAACAATTCTTAGGTGATTTTGATACGACCTATTTTATTTAACTTTGAATATACATTCGTAATGCATTGCATCGCGTACATAAACAGACATCAATTGTTAGGCACCATGTAGGTTATGCTGACATGCCCGAGTAAATAGATCATAGTGAATCGTCGTCCAAAAATGTAGAAACAATTAGCGGAAAACTAAACAATGCAAGGGCTGTCAAGTACGAGTTTTGTTTTAAAAACTAGAATTTTATAAAATCGACTGTAACTTTGTGCAAGAATTTGTTATATGAAAATTGTTTATAATGTCTCATAAGCCATTATTAAATTACATTTAATACTTCCTAATAAAAATGAAAAATGACTCATTTTTGTGATATTACCTGAACTCAAGTTTCCTTTTTTGAACTTCCATCTTCCGCCTCCACAATATGGCTGTCGATGATTTCGTATACGCACAATAAGTCCCATTTCGAGCAAAACCTCTATTGAGAAATAGGCCTATAGACAATAGCACGATATTCGAATACAATCCGATTCAAACATAGACAAAACTTTTAATTCAATAATTAAATATTAAATTACCTCTTTAAAAACAGATATATCGCATAAATTAAATATGTAAGACGTATGAAGAATTTGGGTGTGGTAAAACCTTTACAATTACTGACTGCGTTTGTGTTTAAATTTTCTAATTTCAATAAGTTGCGATTTATATAATTTTACTTTATCTCTTATCTATAAATATTTTATTAAAATAACGATTTTTAACTTTATTAATAATTATAATCGTATTTTATCACATAATTAATTTTCCAAAATCTACTGTGCATCGGGGTCCGCCAATGAGCTTTTAACTAAGTTCGGTGGGCTTCGCAGTAATTATGCATAGCGTTATCTTAATACGGATGCATACTTCCCACTAAAAATACATACGACCAAACTGGTAGATAATGTCGTACTCTACAATTTTGCTACAATTTCTAAAGATATGCGAGGCATAGAAAGTGCACCATTGTTATATTGATTAGTGAAGAAGATACCTTGTGAGACTTCTCAAACCTTCTTCACAACGCCAAAATAAAGGCCTATGCAAATTTTCAGCTTTCTTCCTTTCATTCCAAGGTAAAGTCTTAATTTCGACTTACCTTTTATAACTGCAATTAGTTTTAAATCGTAAACCATTCAGTGGTTATCTTAAACCTCGTCGCTGACTGTATAATAACACACTTTATTCATAAATTTTATTGGATCTTTAAACAATATAAAACGTGTTTTAGATCATTTGATATCCGGCACGTGTCCCCATGATATAGATACCTAATTGAACTTTCAGGCAACCAAAGTCATTCTTCAGTGTCAAGAATACTAAAACGACTGTTACTCCTTACCTCGTTATTGAAATTATATTTTGACATTATAAAATACCAATTTGGTTTTAAAGTCGATAGTAGTCCTAGCAATAGAATACCTGTGCACGACATATATAGATACATGAGTAATGGACACTTGTAGAAGACTGATTAGTTTTATCGCTAGGTAATTAATTACCACAAGTACTTCCTCGTGGCGCGTTTGTAACCAGATATCGCCGATTGTTAAGGGATGCTGATTTGTATATTGCTTTATAATCGTTAACGATTGAATAGTTAAGTTGAGACAAAAATCACAGCGGAAAAATGGGAAATGGTATTTTGTGACATTTTAGTATGTATTTCATTATTTCAATAATATACTTATACAAACCGATCACCGTGTGATAAACACCCGTTTCAAATGTTAGTCGAGAATAACAATTGATAAATACGTGTGAGAATGGAAGACATTGTGAACAAACATTTCAAATACGATAAAATTTTATTTTATTATTCAAGCTGGTTTCACAGCCGTATCTTACGGTACACTGTTTTGTGTGGTATTTTATTTGTAACAATCTAACTTCGAATGTTTTTTGTATTGTAATCCAAGATTCAACAATGCTTAGAACAGCTGACAAGGAGTTTGCTTTACTGCCTAGTCAATTTCTGATTTCAGTTTTTGTCATTATTTAGATTTCTGTTCAAAAAAGAAAAGTCTTCCAAGAAAATAAACATAGAAGATGCTTGCAAACATGATTTTTTATAGAAGTTCAGTTACCGCTATCTCGTGTTAGTAAAATCGTACAGAAAACGTGATTTATGCAAATATGAGAAGTTCACCTTTTCTACACTCATTGCTATTATAGATTCATTATGTTCTTTGCGCGTGTACAAAATACAACACATAACTTAACCAAAATTGTAGTACTAAAATATAGCGAATATAAGAATCTCTGTCAAATAATTAAAATACGACTATTACAACATGACTCAAATTTCACTAATCGATTACACAGCAAACTCTACGTAAACGTGAAGTGCACCAATACACTCATCGAATAGACCTTGAATATCTTTACGCACATTGCACGCTCTGTACACGTCTTTGTTGTCGGAAATGCATTTGAATTCGTTGCAAGGCCACAGTGCGTTTTTTTTCTGTCGGTCTCTCATTCTGCGCCTCCATTATGCATGCAGCCGCGCCCCCCACTTGCTCGTCGACAAATGCAATTTAACAATTGTCCGAAGTGCAATAAAGGACCTCTCAGTTCCTGTGTGGGGAAAAGAAATATGCATATACGCCAAAGGGTTACAAGTATTTTGAAATATGATGGTGCCGTTTAGTTTGCCTTACTTTGAGACATATTTAAACTGGAGTCTTGTAAAATAGATTTTATTTCCTTTTTAAAAACATATTGACTTTTTACTTGTAATTCAATTAGCTTTCCAGGCACATCCCAGTCTGTTAAGTAAAAAAAGCAAGGCTGTCTAATGTAAAGTGAAACATTCTTCTTCCTTAAGTTTTATTTGAGTTTCGTTTATGAGGAAGATGATATACATACACAATCAAACATTTTAGGTTTAGTTAGCTTTCCTTTTCGTTCCATATAATTTCAGTAATCAATTACATTTTCTTTAACTATATTATTTATTTATAAAAAAAGCCTTTTACGGTAATAAAAAGGTTTCACCGGTTATAAAGCGTAGATTTGGATATATTTCTTTAGAAAAGTATATTACTTTAATTGCTTTGCTTTTATTATTTACCATGAATATTCTTATTTATGGTTAACAATGTAAAAGTAGTATGGCCACCACGAATCTCTTACAATTGCTGATTCAATTTAGCCGAAATAATTTTCCGAATAATTATAGATCTAAAACAGTAGGAACGGTATAAAGGACGAACAGACTAGCGAAATTTTAAAGCTTCTTTTGTTTCATACAAATTATATTTATTTATAAAATGAATTTAGATTTATGGATCATTTCTTGAAAAAAGGAGCTACAACTTAATCTAAAAGGGACAAAAAGCATTGGTAGTTTACATGTCATTTTCAAAATCCTGTAAGACGAACAGATGTGCGACCAAGAAAGATTAACACAGTTCTTTAGTTATAAACCTATTAAACTTCAAAAATCAGCATAAGAACGGCAAGAACTCGGCTCTTTGTGTTAAGTGTTGACAACTATCAATGTGTTTTCCACAAACCCTTTGTTAACAGTTCCACACAATACACGTTACAACAAAAAACATAATATGTTTGTGCATCCCCAATCGCGCTCTTGCAAAGCCGACGCTGCGTAGTTCCGTCGGTATAATCGGCACGAAAGGTCCCCGGTTCATTCACAGCAATCTGACCCATATTCGCGCGCCATTTCTTTCATTTCTTCAGCGTAGACCGGTTTCGCGATATTTTCAAGGTCCGCTCTCAAGGTCTGGGGGCGGGGCTTATGCGCTTTTATGTTCGATACCCAACGCGTGTTAACATCTAACGTGCCAGCTGACAGCACTATCAATTGTGGTAGTGAGACTGTTACGAAATTTCTAGACGTTGGAGATTTTTTAATAAGTCGCCGCTACTTTGCAGCCAATGATATTATCTACTGTGAGCCATTGTACAAGATGTAATCGATAAATACACATGGTTGACGCCTGGACATTAGTTTGGTACTGTCTCACGCTGCTGGTCTTTCGATTGTTGGCTTTCCCCAGTTTTACCCAGAGTACCCAATTTTGTTTTCTTTCTTCACTTTATGCTTTATGTTTCCTTTATCACGTTTATGCATATAAAATTATTTACTGTTTTGTTCTCACATTTTAACTTGCTTTATCCAGATATTCTGAATATATAACATTCTCACAATATCGAAATAGTTGATAGATATATATACATATATATATATATATATATATATATATATATATATATATATATATATATAATACATATCTTACTGCATGAAATTCATTGTCATTTTGTTAATTTTCTTTATCGTTACAAATTGACTGCAAAGTATCGTTAAATGTATGATAAACTGTGCCGTACAGCTTCACCCGGAATATAGTAGAATTATGAAAACAAACGTAAAGAAGTACATTTGTGAAAATTGGAAACTAAATATATTTTTCTATTAATATGTGCACGTTATGAATATGATATAATGTGGGTAGTCTGAATGTTTACGAAAGTAACGTGATTGCAAAAATTCCAATCGACTTGTACTAATGTGACACCAATTTTTGCTTAACAAGATCCTATCAAAGTATAAAGTGCATCTTTGTGTTTTCTTAATTAACTGAATTAAAATAGAAGCAGGCTTTATTAAAGCAGATTCGGGGTACGGATCAATGGTTAATATAGATGAAGAAATGTTCGCGTTTCTTGTTAGAAAATCCCATTTTTTCGAGTATGGAGATGGAAAAAAAGAGGCTGTTTTGGTTTGATTTATGGTATGCTTATTGCTGATTTTTTGAAACGTATGAGCCAAAAATTTACTTTACCTTTCATATTTGCCTTACTTCTGATTAATTGTATCGGAAGGATGGCAAATAAGAAAGGCTTCTTTCTTTGCTGACGTTCAAAAAAATATGAAGCGTAACAGCCTTATTTAAAAAAGGTTCTAGTATACAAATTTTTACTTAGTTCATGTTTCCACATCGTTCTCCATCTATAAAAGTACTAAGTGAAATTAGAAAGTAAAGATGAAAATCATTTTCCAAGTAGGACGGATCATTTTTATTCTTGATTTCTTTTAATAAAACTTGAAACGAAATGGTTAAAACAAAATATAATTTTGAAGAGAATAACGAATTTTTGAAGTTATACCCATTTTTTTTATTTCTGGGTCATTCAGTACGGTTTAAGGCAACTTATTAGAAAACTTTATTGAATTAAGCGGACATACACGCGTTAAATACGTGATTGTGAATAGTACTTTTCAAAAGGATTGGTTGAAGGACAATTCATTATAAAACTTTATGATAATTCAAACTTGTGGATAAGCATCCATTTTTATGACGTTCATAAATATGGATTATGGATGATCAAAAACTACTTCAGATTTCGAAACAAAAGGTAGCTATGTTTTAATCCACTCTGTAATCTATTTGTATGCCAAATTGCGTGTAAAGAAATTACGGACTTTGAAGTAACAAACACACATCCACATCCATTCAAACTTTCTTATTTATAATATTAATTAGGACAAGAACTTATTTCACAATTTATCCAGAGCTTCTACAGGCACGTCAATGACGCTTTTTATTTTATGGCTTTAATTATGTTTATTTCAAATATACATTTTACTATATACTAAGAAAACAATTAAAATTTAAAAACAACAAAAAACATTTTGATGCCGATAGACTACAATAATTTTAAAAGACGATTGCTGATACGCATTTAGGTATCGGATATGAAGAACCAATTACATATTTAATGAATTCAATATATGAAAACGATATTTCTCTTAATCTGTAAAATTAAAATAACGAAATTAAAATTTCAAGTACGGTCATAGAAGATCAATATTCGATAGAAAATAAAAAGGAAGTAATTAAACGAGTACTACCTCATTTACAATATTTAAGAAATATATTTCGTAGGTTCTACTGTGGATATATATATATATATATATATATATATATATATACGCACTTACGCACGCTCGTACGCACGCACGCACGCACGCACACAACACACACGCACACATAAATTTGTGTGTGTGTGAGTGTGTGTGTAGGTATATGTACAAACTTCATCCCATTCTTTATACTTCATGAATAAAATTAAATCCATGTTTTTTCGGGTCGCCGATATTTTCTCTACTAGTCTAGCCGTATCGTTAACAAACAAAAGTATGTCTTTATTTAGTGAATTGAACTTTTAATAACGTTTAAACGAATAAGACATTTTTATTTCCTCTGTATTTTTTGTATACATAAACATTTATTAATACACTTTGCCTTAGAACTATTTAAACAAACTACCCTTTCATAATCTTTTATGTTAAATCTAATATCTATACTTTATATATCTGCTTAGCTTATTATCCATATATAACATAAATTATTACAGTATATGTTCATAAATATTGTGACAAGGAATAAAGATTGTGTTATAAAAAAAACAAACGACAGAACGCACATATAAAGATATGAGCGTCAGAGCGGTGGATATAATATTCAATAATCCCGTGGTCATGTATCAGAACGCAAGTCTATTTTTTTTAGTTATATAATATATGCAACCTAATTCAAATATATTTTACGTTACATATTTTTCTACCTATATAAGTACCTAGATACATACGAGAATATATTTATGTACCCATATTATGCCAAATTTATATAAACTGTTCTACGGCACTTATGAATACCGTTGCACAATATAATTTTTGCAACGGTATTCATTACTTGCAACGGCTTTTGCAACGGCTTTCATTTCTAAACCAATGATACTTTCCTGGGGCGAAGGCCTGTTACCACTTGCATATGAACGAAGTATGTATTAAATATTGTCAGACTTTCCTTAAATTTCTGAAATGTAGTGTGATAATGTTGTTGACCTAGTACGTATCCCTCAATTTGTTTATGATAAAATAACATTATTGTTTGCAAATGTAATAGTCGGATATTCATATTATAGAGAAAAAGTATCCTGCAAATTACATACTTCAAAAGTCAATAGTATGGAAAGGCTGATTGATTATATAAACAATATATTAATCCCTTTTTAGCTTATTGGGGATAAGTTTAAAAAAAAATCCTTTATTCACAGGTTTCTACTTCAAATTTCACATTTCTAGGACATCCCCTTTAGGCTGGACTTTTATATGTCAGTCAATCAGCTAAGAATTAACGCAATAAATTGTTAGATGAATTTCAGTGAAATTTTAGAATACGTACTCAGAAATATATAAATTGAGCTCAGAATCTCTGACATTACCTTTTTAGGGAAATGAGTATTCTCCTAACTTTTATTGATTCATACAACTGTAATATTTTATTCGAAATAGCCATATATCTTGTATGCAATGTGCTACTAAACTATAGAATAAACAGGTAACTGTGTAAGTAGCCAAAAGGTAATATGTATACAGTAGTAAACTAAAATCGAAAGTTAAAATGAAATTGGTGATTTATAATTTCAACACACAATATACAACATAAGTTTATAATTTAAAAAAAACCTAACAGCTGATATAAATGAAAAGAATTATAAATACAAATACAAATTTATAATTAAAAAAATAAAACCCAAAACTTCCTAAAAGCCTAAAAACTAGGCCGAATAGGTTCAGGTCGTTAGAAAGTTATAAAATGTGACTGTAATTAAAATTGTCTTTAAATAAGAACAATAATTTATTTTAAAATACGAATAGCCACCCAATCGATCATTCAAAAACAAAATGGCGATGTCATATTTCGCTTCACGGGTGATAAGTTGAGTAACTTGAACTGGACTGCGTAAATATGATTTTATAAAGACTTTAGTTCCATTAATTAAAAATTGACAGTGAAAAATTCAATTACCATTTAATCGATTTTTTGTATACGTAAATCGATTATTAAAAATCGATTTTTCCTTGAAAATGATCGATTTATTAATAATCGTAAATTTTTTAGATCCCTACAAGAAATCCCATAGAGAGAAAATCCCATAGAGACGAAATTCCGACATTACGTACTATGCGTATGTTAAAAACTCTATGTTATACCTGCTTTTAAATTTTGTTTTGTTTTTGTTTGTTGCTTTTAAAAAGTTGTTTTCATAGTAATCATACATTTTGACTTTCTGCATATGCTAACGTAATAGTATAATATATTCGTGAATAATTTTATTTAATTCTGATACAGAAATAGTAATTACATAGTAAGCATAGTCAATATATTATAGTAAAAAATATCCGTATTCAAATACATAACTCTGTAATGAGGTTGTGCAATTCGTTTCTGAATACTCTTGCTATCCGTATTTGAGTTAACTTTTATGCTAAACGAGAAATTGAATAAGGATTTTTACAAATGGCAAACTTGTTTAAAAAAAAAGATCCGGGTAATTTTTATTCTACAAAATCGGGTTGACAAAATATTTTTTCGTAAATCCATTCATAAACGTTTTTTATTCAAATGTAGTTTTTATTGAATTAATTTTTTATCACCTGTAAACCGAGTTAACATTCAATCGAGACAACGTAGCGACATAAGCGAATAAACATACTTACATGACAACATCTGAAACTTTAGTTTAATTTATGGTTTGTTTTCCAGAAATGAAAAAAATAATTATATTGAAACCAATCAATATTCTAAATGCATCTTTTTTAAAATATATAATTTCATTTATATCGATAAATATATGTTGTAAATGGCTAGATACAGATAAAATGCATTCTGTCGACTAACAAATCAGTAACATATCGTATTACGCGAGGACTCGACAGGAATGATCAAAATTATATATTTCAACAATATATTTTTAAACATGCTACCTTCTTAATAAAGCTCTTAATGCTATACTTTTTTAATGATTTCTGGAACATCTTTCACAGCTACTTCAAAGTATTTTCCTATCAACCATTTCATACCTATACTTGTATCCTTACACCGACTATTGTACACTTAAATTGTGTGAATCGTGGTCAAGATAAAGGACAAGGTTTCATGTCTGTGATTATCAATAGATAAATGGAAGTGCAGTAAGTAAAGTTATATAACGTTTTATTGATATTATTGACTGACCGTTGGCAGTGAAGAAATGTTAGTGTATAATTATATTATTGATAAGAAATTCGCTTACGTAATCATTAATACATTATATAAAAGAGTTTAAAAAAGAAACTTATGCGAAACCAAATAAATTAGTACAAATTCGCAATATTACCATAAAGAAAACATCAAATTAAAATTTAGAGGAAAACACGAAATTACTTAAAATTGCTAATATAATAATACAAATATACCATTAGCCAGCAAGTAATATATAAAGGCATCATCAGTGTACAAGCGACTTACGCCCTTATGCACCACACACGGTCAGGACTCTTAACCAGTTTTACTGACAGTTAAAAATATGTTTTGTATGGATACTTTAGTAATTGGACCATGTAGTACGGTACGGTCGATAAAGTAAATTCTTGTTCCGACTCGACTGATAGTTAATTAGAAACAGAAATACGTTTTTAACTGTCAGTAAGACCGACTGCCAGTCAGGACCGTGTGTGGTGCATACGGGCGTTAGACGTTCTGGAAAGACAGACTCGCGGCGCAGCGGCGAGTGCAATGCGACGATTCTCTCTCGCGGTTTCTACATATTTATTATTAATTTCTTTCGCTATATTTGTTTAAAAACTGATATAAAAAGTAGTTTATGTTGTCTCGGTCCTTTTCCAAAAGGGAAAGTTTTTTTTAAATATATTGGTTCAGTTGTTTTAAAAATATCTCTAGGAAACTCATCAGCTTACATTTCCCCTTTATTGCATTAGTGTAAAAATTAGAAATAAACGATTCATGAGTGAGAACTTCGGGATTAGTAATAGAGTCGCTTCACTTGAGCGTTATATACTTTCTGGCGAAGAAATAAGGGCGACGAAATCGATACGTGAATTTAATTTTCAAAGGACTTGTCCTAAATATTCTTGACCTTCGTGGGAGTGCGTGGTAGCAGAATAACAAGTGATCTGGATTTAGTGATACCTCTCTAGGGATCTAAGTATCGGTTCCAAAAATATTTTAACCTACATTCATGTCATGTTATCGATGTTACTCAGTGATATTATTGTCAACGAAAATAGATATAATCAAAAATGTAATATATTAAATTACATAACTTTTGTATGTGACATGCTAAACAATTGATAGTTTTTAAGTAGTCTGTTTAGAAATTAATTTCAGGGAACATCCTTATAATAGTGCTGCAAAGGTATTCGTACATGATACGCCCTTCGATTAGTTTGTTTAGATACTATTCTCTAATTGTATTAATGTTCGATGTGAAACATCTAATGGCGCGTTTCAAATACCTAATGTGAGTTAAACGTTCTGGTGGCACGTCACTACGTGCCATTCGGCCAGCTTCGCGTCTTGCCGGCTGACAGTATTACAAAATTATAAATTTATTTTCAATAGATTATGAAAAAAAATTTTATTTGCATGCATTACTGTTTCCATTATATTAGAACCATTATATCATACAATTAGGCTTTTACGTGTTACTTTCATTGCTGTTTATCAAAGAAAGAATACGTATTACACACAGATAAAATTTCATTTATTTTATTTTCCAATGATATAATAGCAAGTTCTTATAAAAAGGACAATAATATGTACCATAGAAATGAAAATGGACAATTTTACCGTTTTACTTATTCGAGTAAGGCGGTAAAATTGTCCGCTTTCGAAAAGATCGGATTTTTAGACTTGTAATTTTTGTAATATTTTAGTAACTATATAGTAACGGAGCCCATGGTTACAGTGTAGTCATTATATCTTAGAAATGTTCTAGGTAAATACATTTTTGGTATCTCTAAATATTACAGTAGGTTTAACAAATGTTATCTATTATGATCCGTGCTATTCTATATTTTTTACATTGAACACATCGTCTAGATTATTTATGTATGTTCATAAAATGTCTTGATGGATACTGAGCAATAAAATGTAAGATGAATACGTCACAACTAATTTAAGTATTCCAATTATATATTAGTTAAAAAATCGATTGGAGGAAACCGGGCATATTTTAAAACAAAACGTTCTCAATAAGTTTACACCAATCGACCCATGATTAAAAAAAATACACGTCTGAAATCCATTTTTTCAAGGAAGTTTTCGGAAACTGTATTCACGTGATGTTGCATGATATTCTAACTACAAATTAGGGTCAATCATTCGGACCAGTCATTGAAAACAGAATTAATATGGAGGACGAAAAGTGTGTTTGTGAGATTTTATAAGGAATTATTAATCTTACAAGTTTTACGCCAACAAAAGACGACAAGTAAATTACAACTAAGGTCGAGACGATATCAAACATTTCTCAACCAAAAAGATGTATTAATTGATTTATTTTATAAGTCTATTCAATCGAGGGCCGATCTTTTATGAATCGATTTTATTCGATTCCATGAGATTACTTTGTTAAGGAAATATCCCAATCCCTATTTCCATTATAAAAATTAATAATTGAATCTTTGTGCGTTTCGTTTGCTCCGGTCACTTGTAATACTATCGCCGTCTAGTTAGTTTTATTTGATCGACGATTTAAATGGACGTTTTTGAACAATAAATGGTTATTATTAAACATTGAAAACCTTTAAGAACATATTTACAAAATGCAGCAGCCAGAGAATGGCTATTTACTAAGTCGTAAACTCACTAATACGCCGCCGTTTGTTGGTATGCAACAATTTTATAGTTTATGCGCCTTATCTTAATCGCTTGCATTATATTATACCGAAAATGAGAATATCTATTTTATATTTATAACCACTTTTATTTACATTTTGTTATTAAAATTAAAACAATGACGAATGTTAGTTTTTTCCAATTTCGTTTCGGATTTGTTCATTCATGGATACTGCCTTACAATCACGTCTAGACTAACTTTAAAATAATACGGCATCACACATTGAATATTAGAAAACATAACTGAACTTTATTAATTAGCCTCAAATAATAAAAAGTACGTAACGTACCATATAACATTTATACACATTTACTATTAGATACCTACTATTTTTTGTATGTACATGCGGGTGAAAGAGCTACAAATCTTTGAACTCAAGGATCAGTAAATAAAACAAACCAGATAACAATTTATTTTCTAACTAGCTGCGCCCTTCTAATGAATCGAAATAATGAACTCTTAAACGAATTCCTTTTCATTTTTGCCAGAAAAAATATACGTGATGTGGAAATACCTCAATTTTAATGGAAAAATTATCAACAAATTATTATTACAATTTATGTGGTTTTTTTAAACCGATTTGTTTCATTTTTGATACAACATGCACCTATACCTCAAATTAAGACAAATATGTGATTAAATAACATTTATTTAAAATTGTAATATTTCAAACATTTAGGTGGGAAAACTTTTAGAGCACAAATAGGCTTTATATTTTCCACACATTATGCTGGTGAGAAGCTTACACTCCCGCACCACACCAGGCATACACTTGTTCTTCGGATTTCCAAAATTACGGATATATCGAAAACGTAACTAGTAACGAATTTATGGATTTTAATTATTAAATTACGTAACTGACTTGGTATTATTAAAACAATGTATTTGTAGTTTTGAGAAGCAAATTATTTATCAACAAGAATAAATGGTGTCAAAAACAAATCTAACATTATAAATTACTTCTTCTTTTCATGAGTAAAAGCTCATGATAAAATGATCGCTTAAAAATGATAAAGCGTTCAATGTTTTATCAGCTAAGGAGCTTCGTAGATTGTTGGAAAAATATCCGGTGGAAGAAAAAGCTTGCTCAATTTCAACACTTGTAGCCGGTATAGACAATAAATAAGTGTACGCTGCTGTTAATAGGCTACGTGTCCACCGCCAACAGCACCATTATAAATGCACCTTTCGTCTCGAATAATAGATTCTAGATCTAATTACGTTTTCTCTACAAGAATCTTTATTTCCTGTCATGCCTTTGTATTTTATTTCCTGTCATGTCTGTCATCCCAACTGTTATGCGATGGTTAACTCCATGTGTCCATTATCACTACTCGTGGTTACAGCTTGGGTTGTGGCAGACGTCTTCGTGGACTCTTTTCTGTTTGCATTCAGCCATTCTGATCATGTATTAAGCCTTTCTGATCACAAAATAAATGTTCTGATTTCATATGACGACGGTTTTCCGAATGTTATTTACGTACTGCGGTCATGAAAAACACTTCATTGTCATGAAAATATTGTAAAACACCAGATTTTGATGCAATTGTTCGTCTTTGTTTTATTCTCTTTCCGAAAGATAAAACAAGTTGTTGACTGAGTTCGTTCAAATGAAAATATATTTTATTAAGCATAAACCCTAATACAGAGTCGGCTTTTAATAAGTTAAATCAAGGCGTCACATCAACGTCACCGTTTTTATTACATCTAAACTATGATGAAGGTTATAAAGGTCTTCATATATTTTATCTGCAAATTTTTATAAAGGTCTTCATATATTTTATCTGCAAAAATCTGCAATTTCAAACCTAGTAAGTCCTTCATAACGTATGTTTTTAATTTAAGAAATCGGCCAACCATATCTGACAAACTACTCCATCTCATTTTACTGTCTAACATCAGATCCAGGTTTATACAGTACAGTTCTAAAGTGTTTTTTTCTAATATGTCATTTTGTAAGAGCAATTTATGGAAAAATTTAACTATCCTTTTACTATAATAATAACATATTTACATAAAAGTCTGGCTCTGTAAATCTAGGTTCGTCAATTAAAAATCCATCATCAATTTCTTCTTCATAATCAGAGTTTTCAAGTTCGGATTCAGATTGTATACTTACAGTTTTCTTTTATACATCAATTACCGCAAGTCGTGTTCCATGGACATAACACAGTAGACGCTGGCCGTCAAAATTATTGCTCATTTTAACCATTTTGCGGCTGCGTCTGTAGAGAAAGAAATTTTATCGTCGAGATTACGCTCAAACTCACTTAAATACTGCTCTAATAATTGAATAGCTACATTAGCAGTCATTGAATCTTTTATCCTTAATAACCTCAAATTTTGTACTTAGTTTAGTCTAAGTTTTTATTGTGAATGTTTATTGAATGTATTTGGCGTTAATTTTGTAGAAATTCATTATTCACAATTAAATGAAACTACGTGATGTAGTATTATTAACTACATCACGTTCATTTAATGGTGAATGTTTATATTTAAATACATTCTTTTTTCGGGTGGAGGTCCATTCGTCAAAGTAGTAGTGAATCTTTGATTTTTGGAATTTAATTTCTTTAAATTGTTTAATTAATTTGTTTTTTGTTTGATAACTCTGTTCTAGAACTATCTTGATATTTGTAGGATATTTTTGTAAATAATAGCCAGAGTGTTTAAATAAATGTCCTAGGTCTTCGGAAAGACAAAATATGTTAAATGAAATTCCATCTAATACCGTCATTCTGGTAAAACGAACCTCCATAGATAACAGACTTGAATTGTAATCTGTAAATTTAGTTTCCTTTATTGCAGGTTCATTTCTAGTATTTCTGACTTGATCCTGAGCATTTTTAGTACTATTGAGTTACTGACTCTTTCGGAGTCCTTCTCTGGCATTTCACCAATATGCTTAGCGCGCATGTGGATATATAACACCAGATAAACCAGCAGGAGTGCAATCACAACACACAAGACACTAAAATAAAATATTTAACTGGGCTAGAGCAAGTTGATTGAGTCAATGTTAATCGGAAACTGACTATCGAGCAATGTATAAAACTTTCTTTTAATTTTGAAAGTAGTATTCACGGACTTCTGCAAAGGGACTTACCCACACTGCAGTCCTTTTTTTTTCTTTAAGTGATCCTCTTACTACACACTCGGTCATCACTATTTGCAGTTCCTCATAAGTTAGGTCATTAGACAATATTGAATTCTATTCTTTGTTTGAAAGAACTAATTTTCGCTCAATATTCGTTATGTTGTACGTGAACTATCCGAGTTTAAATAAATCACGGAGAATTACCAAAACGCATCTAGTGAGTATAGACAGATAGTGCTGCCCGCTATTTTCAAAGATGTTACATTAAAACCTACATTGATATGTAATCGGTATCAATCAATGCAGGACCGGTAGCTTGAGAACCAAACCCAAGTTCCACGTTTACCTATTCATCGTCCATACAATTCCCATCCAGAAGGCATACTAATTCCCATCTTCGGAAATTAGTTTGCCTTCTATCTACGCAAGTAAATTTTCTTATCTCTATTTTTAAGATTTTATCGAGATATTCTGTAAAAAAAAGTAAAGCAAATATGTAAAACCCGCAAACAAACCCACATAACAAGTAAAACAAAAAATACCCAGCTAAATGCATGTAGTATCATTTTTGATACAAAAAAAATATACAATAAATTTTGTTAAGAAAGTTACTAACTGCAAACAAAATTTCTAAATTGACAGAAAAAAAACTACTAACCTGTGACATTGATACTTTTCTGCTCCAATTTGATGATTTACTCTCTGATCTCGACCCATAAAAAATTTAATTTTCACTTCTTTCAAAATTGTCGCCTGGGATACATGTTATGTCACCTGGCGCAAAAAATGGCGACCTAACAACAGGTCTGCTTTTTTCGTTAAGTATTAGACAAGAAACAACACCGTTCAGTCAGTTTGTGAGTATCGATAGTATTTTTCGCTTTGCATGGGGAAAAAAACAATGTCTCATTAAACAAGTGAGTAAGCAGATCGAACCCGTCTTCCACACATCATTTTTCCATGTTGTTTATATTAGTTAGAAGCTTACTTTGTTTCACCAATTTGTTTGAAATTTGAATCTTTTGTAAATATTCCTAATTGAATTATTTCAGTAGATTTAGCATTAGGCTGTATAAATTTGATTGTTACATACTGCATTATCTGTTTAAAACGTGTTTACGAACAGTGAAGGTACCAAGATGTAATTTAGAATATTATAAACACGAAAGTGTTTTTGTTTATCTTTCTTAACAAAAAAGAGTAAACAAAAAACTTTTATGTTTATAATATTATAATTGGAATTCTAAATTGAGGATTAAACTGAGTTATTATGTTGCTCTTTATATTGTGTATGTTGCGTTTAAAAAAATCACGTCGATCCGTTGCTCCTTTTGCATTACGTTGCAACGATCCGTTGCTCGTTGTATTCATTTCCACTTTCCAATAACTATTTCTCCGAAAGAATAATATTTCCTGGGATAAAAGTAAACCATGTCGTTTTCCATTTCACCAACTAAAAATTATATGAATTCATTCCTCCATTGTGACGTGAAGTTAGATCAAATAAACTAAATTTTGCATTTATAATATTATTTGGGATTATAACAGTTATAAGATGGGATTTCCCGGGAGAAAAAATATCCTAGGTCATTATCTGCCATAGCAAATTATCTCCGGGAAAATGGAGTCGATTCGTTGCGCCGAGCCGAAGTGAAAGAAGGGCAAACAAACACACTTTTACATTTATTTATTTATTCATTTTTAGAAAGCATAATCAACACTTAAACACTTCCGATCTCTTCATATAAAATGTTATAGAGTACATAAAAACGTGTCAACGTACAAAGAAACAGAAATCCGACACGCGACATTAATCATGAGTAGGTTTATTGAAACATTACGGTTATATTTCAAAGAAACTTCTTATAATTTTTTATAAATATGATGCGTTCAGAAATAATAAAATTGTAAAAAAAAAGAACAACTTTGCTACTTTGTTCTCTGTTTTTTTTAAGATAATAATATTCATATGTATGTAAAATAACATTTTAAATTATATTAATAATAACAAAATACTTACTAAAAGTGAGAAGAAAAATACAAGTAATTCGGTCAAGGAATTAGAGATGTTTACACATCTCTAATTCCTTTATGTTACACATCTCCTCACGACTGAAAGATATAAAAGATATAGCTCATATGTTTGATCATTTCTATCACTCACCCACATGAGATCAAAGTGTATCGGTATAGCATTAGCTCGGGAGTGATCAGTGTCAGTTTCTTTTCACCAAATCAATAATTTCACTCTCTCGTCGCGTCGTGAAAATAGATATAAAAGTATATGTTTTGACGTTAAATGAAAGAGAAAGAAAACGATCGAACTGTTTAGTCAAATATGCAACTGAATCTATGTAGACGACCTAGCTACTCACGATCGAATGTGAACGTTGTGATAAAGTATGCTTTAGTTCGTTAGATATAAAGTATAAGTACTTTAGTTCGCTCAAAATATTTGCGTAAACACTTTTTTTGGGTCGTTTCAAAATTCCAATTTTAAAATTCAAACTGTATAAATACGCCAATCTATTCCAATTTATTTAATTATCATTAAAGTTATTTTATGTATAATTTTAATCTAGGTTGACAGTCCTAAATCCTAAACCTGCAAAGTATAAAAGAATACTTTTGTAGAATTTATTTTTATTTTCAAACAATAGTGCATAATGTTCAGTCATTACTTTTTATCACCACATTGTAAGACGCTTGTTCAACGTATGCGCAATAAATAATTTCGTTAATAGCTCGAATACTGCAATACTGAGCTACTGAACTACTGAGCTAGAGATATAAATGAGTGAAATATAACTTTCCAATCAAATGACATATATCGCTCTTTCCTTTTCACTGATACATTTTGCGCACCTCGACAAGGAATATAATATATTATGATAATATTATTATTATTAACAATATTGGTAAATCAAAACATAAAAATACACAAACTATTAAAAGAAAAATAATAAATTAATTATAAAAATAAATTATTCACGTGGTCCTCAGGTGATTTGTTTTAATGCAAATATCACATAAGCAAGAAATATAAATGTATAATAACAAGGTGATATAACAAAAATTTAATTAAATGAATGATATAAAACACAGACTAACTAATTTATTAATGCAAAAGTGTATTTGTCTTTCCGTCACGTCACAACGAAGAAGAGGATCTACGTATCTTTTTGCACAAACAATTACGGTCCCGGAAATTACATTCATCCCGGAAAATCTCATACTAACTAATATTACAACCCTAACTAATATTATAAATACGAAAGTGTGTCCTTCCTTTCCATCCCAAAAAAGCAATGATCGATGTGTACAGAGCTAGTTAGTGAGCTGGAAAATGACATAGCCTACTGTTAAATCCGGGAAATTCAGGAAAATTCTTATTTGAAGCTAAAAAGTATGCAGACGGAACAATGGGTAAACGTGATTTTTTGAAACGCTATATAAATGAGCAAGAGAATCACTGGCCCTAATTTTGAAAGGCTTTGATACTTAATTTGGAATGAAATATTTTCGTTACCGTGTAATTCTTATTACAAAGTCACGATAATAAACGCTTAGTATTTAATTTCCTTTATTCATTCTAGATGATTAAAGGAAATGCTGAACGTTTTAATTTCTCCCTATAAGTATGTGCTATAGCCACGTCAGTAAACGAACCCGTGGGTAAACGTTGTATGTATAGATGAAACGGCTTCTTCTTTTACACGTTTTGCACATCGATTTTGAATAAATTGGTGTTATTCTGGAAAGTTATCTTAGTTTGAAACTCAATAAAAAATAGGATTAGTCATGACTTTTCTTCGTTTGCAAATATTCGAAATTCAAATCAAATCTAACAAAAAAATGGGCAAAATAATTAAAATACCTTTTTTGGTATGAATAAGTCAGTTACATTAAATGACCTAAGTGGAATGAAATCGAAAGTAATAATAATACGGCTGAGGGATGACTAATTGATTATCAATGTAACACTAGAATAACTACGGCATAGACGCTTTAAAATTGTAACATGTACACGCAATTACATAAAATACATAAAAAGTTAGTAAAGAATATGTAATTTACAATTTTCCCAATTCTATATTTTTTTTAACCGCGCATAAACTATTTCTGGAATATCCAATTTGACGAGTCATCTAAAATAAATAGAAAGAATTAGTTAACAGTTTCTTAAAATTATTAATTACGTCTAATAATGTAATTAAACATTGCTATACGTATATGTGATATATATATATATATATATATATATATATATATATATATATATATATATATAATTAAATGAAACTACGTGATGAAGTATTATTTCTACTTTCTTTAAGTTCTTTACCACGACCTAGGTTTCGTTGTATCACAACACCTTCAAGTGGGCTATTAGCAAATATATTTGCTAATAGCCCACCTCAAGATGTTGTAATACAACGAAACCTAGGTCGTGGTAAAGAACTTAAAGAAAGTAGAAATAATACTACAACACGTAGTTTCCTTTAATTATGTAAAATATTTCAATTACTTTTTTGCGATTTTGGCGAGAAATGAGTCGCAAAAAGGCGATTTCCATAAAAAAAAAGTACAAAACGAATAAAATATGATCTCTGTAAAATATATACGCAGATCTGTCCTATTTCTGTATATCAAAATGTGCTACATATTCCCATAGTTTAAAGGAAACTTAGCAAAACTTAGCAAAAGGTTTTTTCGCAAAAACCTAAATATACCTTTAAATATAAACATATTCATTTTTTTAATAGTAATAGAGGAAGGGTTTTCTTAGCTATGTTTAGTATCAGAATTTAGACTAAGGCAAAGAAAAAAAGAAATTTTTGTTTTGTTTTAGTCTAAAAAGCAAAAAAAAACTCATTCAGAAATTCAAACCTAGTACTCAGAGTCCTTTTTTTCAGTACTTTATGTTATACCAACCATTTACTTGGAGAAGATACGAATTATAGGTATATTTATTACTTAAATTTTCATGTGTTGTTTACATTTGGAATTTAAATATTATCAACCATAAAAAGGTATATAACTATATAAAAAAATCGAAATGATATGCACATAAAATATTATTTTAGCTACGTGGAACTTAAAACAGCGCACTCTGAATTAACCGCGCCCTGACCGTCGGTTTCATTAGCGTAATATTGCGAACAATAATTATTGACCCATTGTCATAATCTATCCATCTCCATAAAAGGGTTGTGATTCTTTATATAAGTAGTAATATATATGATATAATTCTACTAATATTCAATTAACATTCAATTTGGATCTCAATCTGACGGTTCGATGTTCCTATTGGTGAATCCAAATAAGTCAACCCAACTTATCTTCACTATGGAGATCCGTGCTACGACCGCAGACACACGGCTTAGGTCTACGTTCAGAAAATCGGAATCGGGAGCAAGCCCTCCTCATTTCTATACATTTATGAATATCCTTCTTCGTTAATGTTGCTAAGTTCTGAATTACATTCGATCCCAGTATTAGAAATGAACCGCCCATATAATAAATTTCAATCCGTTATCAAAATTTGTTATTGAATTACGTACCAAATTCATTAGATAATAAACATTGACAACGGATTGAATTGTTAAAGAAATTCAGGAAACAAAGGAAACCCACACGAACATGACTGTCGCATCCATCTACCAGTATTAATATTGCTTAATCAAGCACCTATTTCTCCTGTACCACTGCAAACTTCACCACTCGCCACGCCCATTTCTCCAATGTATATCCGGAGGGAAAACTTCATTGAGCGTTTTAAAATATACGTGGCGACATCTATTGACATACATAGATTCACCATACGTTTGTTAATTACTACTCCTCGGGTCGTTAGGCACTTCGTCGTCGTTATTTTGATACAACGTAAATTAATTTTTAAAAATATAAATTTCACAAATCTGATGAAGTGAACCAATGTCGATGAAATAAAAACTAAAAATTACTTCTAAATAATCTATATATTCGTTTAAAACACCATCAAGATCGTAAGTTAGTAGTTTTTACGTGAGGTATGTGGATTTACACAGAGAGAAAATGAGACAAATACAAAAATTCCACAAATAATACTTTTGTGTGCTATTGTTTTTGTTTTGTTCCCATTCAATTATTAGGTTTATTACACTTAATTTATATTATGTTATTTATATAATTTAGTACTAAACCTACTAAAGTAGTTAGATTACATATATTGTCAGCATATTCAAATTTTAAACGGCTTGAAGACACAGAGTAAGCTGACATAATACAAATACATAATACTACAAAACTATATATATATATATATATATATATATATATATATATATATATATATATACATGTGTGTGTGTGTGTGTGTGTGTGTGTATAAACCAAGAACACCTGCCCTCCTGCATCTGCCCGTATTCAGATTGCTTACTTAAGCACCTATCCTTCCCGCAACTCTCCACACTTCACATCTGGTCATCTTCATATCGCTAATATATACGCGAGTGGAAAATTTAATTGCACGTTTTAAAATACCTGTAGCGTCATCTATTTTCGTATATAAATACACTATACATTAGAATAATATGTGGGTACTTTTTTGTACTTGTTGTCATACTAATGAATTTGTGAAAATATTGAATTCGCATACCTGCTGATCAAGTGAACCGATTCCAATTAAATAAAAAACGTAATATTAACATATTGTTGGGTTCAAGTCAACTCCTATACTTTACAAAAAAACTCCATCTGTATTCAGTAAAATCAAAACGCAAAAAAGCAAGCAGACAAACATTCCAAAAACTACAAGTACATTTTGGTATTCTATTACTTTTATTACATCATAACCCATTTTTTCGCAAATGTATTCATTGTCTGACTGACTGTCACTGACTCATTAATTCTACAATTTTATTATATGTCTAGACTAAAGACAATCTATATTTTTATGAAACGCTACGCCTGTCTACTTTTCTTCCTGTTCGTTGACTTATAATTTTAATCCTATAGATTCGATTTTATTGCCATTTTCGTCATCGTATAATCCATACTTTATTACGTTTTCGTCATCGCATAATCCATTCTTTTTACTTTGTTTATTTATACAAAAAATAGTGTAGTTACCAAGCTTACGGAGATATGGTAATACTTTTGAGGCGTATTCCAGGATTTGGGTAAGCAGGAAGCGTTATGAGCGAAGGCGACTGCGCCGGCATTGAATGACTCGACTCGCGTAATACAAAACCCTAAACTATAACTAAAGTTCAGCACCACAATTTCCACGTGAGCGAATCTGCTGGCAGAAGCTAGTAAATAAATTAAATTAATTAGTACCATAAGTATACTAAATACAAAATATTTATTGATATATAATATATTTCTATTTAGGAATGGGGGTCCTTTTCAACAGATGACTGTCAAAGAAAGAAAAACGCCGCTACACCAGACACGGTCGAAAAACGATATTATCGCACGAGTTTGCATGGCGACACGACAAAATTACACTACCCACACATAATTCAATAGCATTTAATTACTGTTACGGCAGCTTATTGCCACACGAGCAATCGTCGCGGCGACGTTGCCAAAGCCACCGCGATTTAGTAATATCGCGATATTTGAGTTACGCGCTCGTGCCGTTTTGTAATAGTCGATAAAACCGTTGTTTTGTGTGATACTGTCGCCTTGAACCAAATTCTACATTTTGATTTATCGATTTTGAGAGCACTTTCAACTTTCAAGTATCAATGGAGCTAGGTGAGGTGAGTTTTTTTGGGTATATTCGTCTTCGGTTGCGGTCAAGGATTTGTTAAATACAGTTTCATTGTTTTCACAGCTTCAATACGCGTATTGTGGAAGTATTCGATTAGGAAGAGGTATTAGATATAACTAATATGTATCACAAATCGGTGAAAGTAAAAAATGTCAAAAAACTAAATAATAGTTCCATAATATGTTTGCGTAAACTCTGAAGGATTATTTATTTACAGACGTGTTTTTGTGTGATGACGTCAAAGGATTTTTATTCAGGTGCCAACAAAAATACACACAAAAAATATAATTGAGTTTTCTACCAACTTTGAGGAAAATACCTTTAAAAAATAACTTTAACAGTTCGTGTAAAAATTATTTAATAATTTCAAATTTATTTAGTTTCCTGATTTCTCTCATCGTTTTCAACTTTACAACTTTTATAAGTTGTTTTATAATTAGGGATTATTTTCAATTAACTCCTAATTAGTTTTATATTTATGAATTTCGAAACTTTTTTTATTTTGTAAAACGAAAAAGATGTTTTTATTAGACAATATACATTTTTTCAATGGTTAATGAAAAAAATCCGGCTTCGTTTGAGGAGGGTATTAGGGGAGCAATTTATCTATATTTAAATTTTCTTTCATCATCATCAAATGCCTATCTCCGTCCACTGCTGGACGTAGACCTCTCCCAATACACTTATCATTGGAGGTAATGTCTACAATCACCACGCTAGACAGGCGGATTGGTGATCGCAGCATGTATCTTCTGGGGGCGCTGGTACCCGTCACTGATATGTGACGTGTTTAACTACGAAATTACAATCATCACTCCTGCCGCACATGCCCAATGGCGGGGAATCAAACCCGATATCCCGAAATGCGCCTCGTTGTCGAAGGTCGCAAGCCTTTGATCAATCCAATACACCACGGTGGGGCAACTCTATAAATACGATATTATACCTAACTGTCCAACCTATTGATTTTTTCTTCAAAACGGGCCAAAGAACTTTGTGAAATAGTAAAAAAGAGGAAAAAGTTCGCACAAGAATTGAAAAAATTATTGAAATACCTTACCTATCCACAACGAATCTCTTGGTATGGTTGCAAATATATATAAGTGTGTATATATATATATATATATATATATATATATATATATATATATATATATAGACAACGTTGGGCTTATAAAGAACAGTAACGTGCAAATGTAAATAAAATTTTCGAATATTTTTCTATGAAAGTAATCTGAACATTTAGATTTTATCCGCCCGCCCCGGTTTCGCAGGGATATATTTTATATTAGTCACATACTTTATACACAATGTAGATTTCGTACGGGTACAATTAGGTTTTTGATTAAGGTTTTTCAGTATAATTTTTTTTCTTACACGACCATAGTCCTATGCTTTATTTTATTTAACATTATTATAATGACGGAAATACGTTTATGCCCGTTTCCTCCCCATCCCCCTCCTCTTATAGTTTCTTCTTTTAGTTTCTCCTACACTACGAATACACTTTACACCATCTCCTTAAACCTTCCCTTTAAATCTTCCCCTTAAACCTTCCCCTTAAACTTTACCCTGAAACCTTCCCCGTAAACCTTCTAAACTTACCGTTCCCCTTGCCCTTCCATTTCCTCTCCCCTTCCCCTTCCCCTCCTCTCCTCTTACCCCTCTCCCTCCCTTCCCACTCCCAAACCCTTCAACTCCCCTCACCCTCCCTCCCCTTTCCTTTGCCTTTCCCCTTGCGATCCTCCTTCCCCTTCCTCAACCCTAGCCTTCCCCCCACACCCTTACCCCTGCCCTTATGTATATTCTTTCATTTTAAAAAAAATCAATAAAATTAGCATTTTTGCTGTACTAATCTCGTACATCAATTTTCATGCATTAAAAGCAAATTTTGGAAACGTAACACAATAGTTACTGTGTAGTTAATTATAAAATTAATTCAAGAAATAGCAAATTAAAATTTTACAGATTTCCAATATCGAATTGGAAATTAAATAAAAATAATAAATGGATACCTGATGTAAAGTGTATTGCTGCTTACATTGTTTGTGGTTCGAATTGCGGGTTGATTATAATATGGATAATACATTGATTATTGTACTCATTTTATTGAATTGAAAACAAAAGTACATTATGTATTCTGGGTACGGACAAGTAAAATTGTAACATTATTCGTTAATAAAAGCATTTATTTTCGATATGTTTCTCTACTTTACAATAAATGACAAGACGTGATTTATCGAAATACAGCTTAACGTCATTTCCTAATATATCTTATCTAATATAGATATCTTAATATAGCTTATCTAATATAGATATCCTAATATAGTTTAACATGATTTTATCGAAAATATAGCTTTCCTAATATGGATTGTATAACATAGCTTTCCTAATATAACTTAAAATGATTTTACCGAAAATACGAATCATATTTTTCTTACTATAAGTGTAACTATAATATAGTTGTCACAATAGATAATATACTGCGGATGTTAGAAGAGAAGTTTAATAAAAATACTTCTGTACACGCGTATCGGTTCCGCTAGACTATAATTTATTACAATGAGGACCTAAGTGATCTTATTTAGTTTAATTATTATTCCAAGCAAATTTAAATAGAAATAACAGATTCACTACAACTATAATATAGTTGTCACAATAGATAATATACTGCGGATGTTAGAAGAGAAGTTTAATAAAAATACTTCTGTACACGCGTATCGGTTCCACTGGACTACAATTTATTACATTGAGGACCTATCTGATCTTATTTAATTTAATTATTAATCCAAGCAAATTTAAATAGCAATAATAGATCAACTACAACTGTAATATAGTTGTTCCATATAAGAGTAACTGTAATATAATTGTCACAATAGATAATATACTGCGGATGTTAGAACAGAAGTTTAAAAAACTAATACTACTGTACACGCGTATCGGTTCCGCTAAAATATAATTTATTACAATGAGGACCTAACTGATCTTATTTACTTTAATTATTACTCCAAGCAAAATTAAATTACAATAGCAGATTAACTACAACTATAATATAGTTGTTCCATATAAGTGTAACTAAAATATAGTTGTAACAATAGATAATATACTGCGGATGTTAGAACAGAAATTTAAAAAATAATACTCCTATACACGCGTATCGGTTCCGCTAGACTATAATTTATTACAATGAGGACCTAACTAATCGTATTTAGTTTAATTATTACTGCAATCAAATGTAAATAAAAATAACAGGTTAATTACAACTATAATATGGTTGTTCCATATAAGTATAACTAGTAATAATAGTTAAGAAGTAAGAAAATAGTATAATAGTTAAGAAGTAAGAAAATTTAAAAAAAAAATACTTCTTTACACGCCTATCGGTTCCGCTAGACTGTTTCGCCTTCTAGTTTGCTAAAAAATATTTGCAGAAATACTCGTGTAAGTGCCATTAGCAATCGATGTTAACAGAGTTCAGCTCGGAATGATGATTATTTTAAGTCAAATTCCGACCAGGACTCGTTTATAAATTATGACGGCAGTAGAATTGAATTACCTATTATACTTGATGAGAATTCTCTCACAACTCGTTGGCGCTATTGTGCCAGTAGACGGCTGCTGGCCTGTAATTGTTACCGATACAGTTGGTAACATTCATGCCAGAATGAACTCAGAAGACTTCAGATACACTTTGATTATTGTATATAAAATTTGATCAATTCGCGTCTTTATTGTTCTTTCAATAAAATTAATTAGTTATTTCGATGTTCATAAAAACAAGAGTATTGGAATACAAATATAAGGAACACATCTGAATATAAATTATGGCAACAAAACAGTCCCAAAACTATAAGAAATTAAATAAAGAAATTTCCAAGGTAAGGATTTTATTTTTAAATAAAATCCTTAACTTGGAAATTTCTTATAATTTTCCTACAATTAATGCTCAAATACTGTTAGATAAAAGTACTGCTATTTTAGACGCAATGGTGTGGGATAAAATTTTAATATAATCAGAAAAAATAGAATTTTATTGCACCCCTTAAATAAGTATTTCAGCCGCAGTCCCACTTGAGATTAAAAAAATTGTCAAGCACGAATAGAATTCGCACCACGAAATTTCCATACACATTTAGACATTTATAAACATTTAAGGGTACATAGTATTTGTAATAAACTATTTGCAAATACTAGTTTTTCTCTACATAAATATATTCTTTTGCATGCTTGAAAACCTGGTGCATATATTATAAAAATAAAAGATCTAGGATAATCGCTGCAGTTTTGCTGTAATCTAGAGATTACAATTTAGCAACCCTGTTTTTGATGGCTTTTGGTTCAGTGGTTTCAGAAATAAAGGAAATATGCGAATATAATGCATTCCTCATTTTATTCGCATATTTTTTTAGAATTCCTTTTAAATATGCAACTTAATGTTATGTAAAATCAAGTCCTCATAGCAAGTTCTTTTAAATCGGTAAGCGAAACAGATCATATGATATATGAATTATGAATTGCATATGGTATATGAATTTAAAAATAAAATTAAATATTTTATTTCTCCCTTTAGAGGAAATAAAACATTTTGTCCTCTTTAATTCTTACAGTAATATTTTGGAAAAGTTAGCCAATGCAAAACATATGGGTTAAATAAGATGGGTTACCATACCAAATTTCAAGTTTGTCTGTGATATAGGTTGTGAAATCAGGTAACAGGCGAATAGATCTTATGAGGATTCTATTTTCCAGTTTGAGATACGGAACCCTAATTATAAAGATTTTATTCATCCCTCTGTTCGTATAATATTTACTTCATCTCGGTTATCAGCCGGAATTCACAAAATATGCGGATGACACCTGTTATGGACTCTATACGTGTCGATGACACATGGGAATAATACACCTCAATAAACATAATCATATCGTACTAATACAAGGATTATACGTTAAATAAGGAAAAAAACCTTATTGTCATTTTAAATGAACAAAAATTTATAAAATTTCTAGGTCCTAGTCGAATGTGGCCATGGGCTGTTTGCCAATTAGTACCTTGTATACGAAGTACTTATATTAATTTGACATATACGATAAATAACACTAACGATTCGTTTGATCTTTACCCTTTAAATTTTTATACCAAAAAGTTTAGTCTCCTAAAGTAGTTTTTATCTGAAAATTTGTGAGAGTAAAAATTGATTTATGACGTAATTCGGTTAAATAGTCCGGTTAAATAAGTCATATTTTAATACTACAATACTTACAATACTTCATATTTTGCTATGATGAGAATCGTATATTGAAAATATTTAGAAGATTATAAGTAATCGACTGTTTGATATAGCTGCTTATTTAAGAATAGCAATAATATCGCTCTAGGAAAGATTTTTTTTATATTACTCTAGCAACTATTTGTTTTAGCGATGAAAATTTTATATATTATATAGTATTAGTCTTCAAAATTTATGAGGTATCGTTTCAATATTAAAAGGCTATTAAGTAACAAACAAACGAAAATATTTTCACATTTTCAACATTGTATAGGAAACAAAGATTTTTGAAAATACATTATTTGAACCAGAGACCGATCTTACTAATGGAATAAATTGCCGAGATCTTTTAATGTTTCTTGTGTTTTTCCACAGAGTGTAATTATTTTGCTTGATGGGCCGATAAGAATTAATGAGTGTTTGCATAATTCTCATTTTCATCTATAATTACTCTTAGTTCCTTATCAGGCTTTTAAATCCTACTTAACTACAATTTTCATCAACCTTCTCTTTTCTGCCAGTTCTAGTCTCGATTGACGACCAACGCACTCACTCATCAGAGCCTATCAATCATTTGTTGGATCACTAGAAACATAAAATTTGGGACAAGCGTGGGTAATTGTCAATAAATTGTATCAACTAATATTAAACTTACTGATTAAAGAGCATGGAGAATAGATTTTGATACAATTTTAGATCTCTAATATTTTTGCGACTGAATTTATGGAAAAGAGCTTAAGTAATTTTTTATTTTATATTTTTGGTGATGGTTACCTTTTGCGCATTATGCAAACCAACCTGAGGAAAATGGTTTTTAATTTTGAAGACAATAATTAAATATAACTTTAAAGTGTATTATGGCTTACTTGAAACACTTTAAAATATATTTTATACATTACATACTTCCATGTAAAAATAGTTATCAATAAATGAACGCTGATTATTTGTTCAATCATCCATCCTTTTCCAAAGATCGATAGCGTCATTCATCATGTATTTCTTCATTTTTCCCCTACATTATCAGCGAATGTAATGACATTTAATTCATGCATAAAAAGTCCTCTACGAAAGTTTCTTGTACGAAATATATTGTTCTGCTACAAAATGGAGAGTACCCTCTCTCTTGTCTTCAGTACTTCTAACTTCTTGAGTTAGAGGAGTGACCTTCATTTTTCATTGCAACCATATTAAACGTGAACACGGTATCAGAATAAGAATGATAAACAAATTACAATATGTGAAATTTCTTGGGGTCAATGAGACTTTAATTGTCCATAGGTTTATAAATATAAAAAAAGATTTCATAGCCTTAATACCAAATTCTTAATTCTGATCTTGCTAATGGAATGAATTGTTAAGCTTTTTTTTATATTTCTTGTAATTTTTCGCAAAAAGTAATTATTTTTTCTTGATGGCTGATAGGATGAAATGTTTTGTTGCGTTACGTAAGTTTCATTTTATCTGTCATTAATTTGAATTCCTTATCATAATTATATTGTTTGATCATACATATCCCCCAAAATTCAACTTAACTGGCCTTTTCGTCTGGACCTTTTCTTTTTTGCAAGTTTTAATCTTAATTCTAAAGGCACGCTAGTTATTTTTGATACGAGCATAGAATTCCCGGCAGCTTCTTAAATTTCGTTAAATTAATATTTCCGTTTTATAAAATTCAGTGAAGGTGTTGGCTACCTATATTGTAGTTGTGTTATGTAATATCTTGTTCTCAGTGGCAGGTGACAGTAATACTAAATATTCCAATAAATGGAGTGTGGTCAGATGTGGCATTTAGACAAGATTTTGTTTCATTGTATATATTAGAGAGACCTTTAATAATAAAGAAATCTACCAAGCCCAAGAAATCCGCCAGGATTTGTAGTCGCTATCGTACTTACATTAGTTCATTTCCTATCCTGATGTGGTTATTAATCTGCATCGTCAGTTTACTTGTGTAGTGTTCTACTAATATTTGCCAATGATTAAAAGAAAGGTGTTATACACCTTAACCGATACCATTGCTAGTTTCTAGAATTTTTTCTGATTTTTAAAATCTTCAATTCGAAAATTAGAGGTAGGTAAAATTAAAAATGGGGAATGAAACCTAAACATTATTTTGAACGGTCTATCTAATGTCTCACTCGCTTTACATAGGAGAAGGTAATACAGCTCTTCTTAACGTAAAGAGATGGATGTGAAAAAAATCTTTCAATTAAAGGAAGCACTTTAATTTTTTTAGTATCGTACAACATAGGAATAAGATTCCCGTGCAAAATTTAATAGAAATTGCGATGGTTTGATAAAGAGATGGACCGATTTGAAAAAGTGGCAAGTGTTAGTTGTTAATTTTATCTATAAAAATGGGTGATATCTTTACTGATCAACCCGAGAAAACCTTGAGTGAACTGTTAGTAACAAGTACAGAAATATGTGTATAAACAGACAAAAAAACCTTTTTTTAAAAAGGGATTTCTTTGCTGTTGCTGTTAAGATTTAACTTTTTAAAATTCTTTTCAATAAAATATTTAATACATAAATGAATGTGATATTCCCGTTTTAAAATGGGAATATCACATTCATTTACGCTGTGGGATTGAAAACGAGAAAAAAATACCCACTTTACTCCTCAAAGTTTCCAAATTATGATTTCTGTACTTTATACTAATCTTTAAGTTGGTACTAAATATAAGTCTGTCAGCATTGACTTTATAAATAGTATAGTACTAAGAACAGAATTGTCCTCTCTACACTACGAGGTTTGCGAAAATAGGCTCGACAGACTGATATTTACGGAATTGAATTGGTATCTTCAACAATTAATTCAGTAATGTCCACTGGTTAATTCAGTAATGGTTAATTCAGTAATGTCCACTTTTAATGTTCAATACCACATTAAAAGACATATACAATAATAAGACAATACACATTAAAGTTAATGGTTAATTCAGTAATGTCCACTTTTAATGTGCAATACCACAATAGTAAAGAAAGGACCTTTATGGTGCTACTTTGGTGTCCGTTTTGTACGTGTATCATGAGTGTCTTTTTTAAGAAACTATACGCTGTCGGCTTGAAAATTGGTAAAAGTACCACACTTAGTCTGGGTTTAAAATTACATAAATAATGATTTTTCCATATTTCTGGCAGCCAAAACCGCAGTCGGAAGGATCAAACGCTTTTATTATCTTTAATCAAATCAAATAAAAGATGATCCTGAAACTAGTTTTATTTTAATTCTTGCTAATTTTAATAAAAAATTACAGGAAAAATAAAACGATGCGCGTGATTGTTTAGGGCTATTTACATTTTTCATTAAACACCGTCATTTTTTTAGGGTAACATAACAAATGTGACAGAACACCAAAATATTGTTTTTGAAATGTGTGTAAACCTATTTATTTGTTCATGTATCGCGCTAGAGTAACTAAAAGAGTTTCGATAAAGTTTTTACTGGTTTCTGTTGGCTCTGAAGTATGTTTTATAGGCTATGTTTTATCACAATCAACTAACTAAAAAGAAGATATGGCAATTTCAGGTTTCAATACAAATTATTCTTACTTTTAAAAAGGTTGCTTTTATAATTTTTTGTAATAGGTGGTATTACGTGTATCATCATCATCATCATCATCATATATATTAATACGCTAAGGTTAAGATGTTACACTCCCTTTTTAGAAAAAACCTCACAACTAATCCACATAAATTATATATCATTTTATAGATAATTGCTTGCTCTACCGGCATCCACAACTAAAAAATTTATTACTGCTATTGTTTTTGCAAATTAATTAATTATTAAAATTATATACACAAAACAGCAATGCTGCCATCTAACGGCTCAACGTCAATATGATTGACGGTCGGTAAAATTTTTGTTTAATTTCAAATCCACTCATGTATAAATAAAGTGGCACTTTAGCTCAATGCTTTTGATACTTGCGCCTCTATATGTCAATTTTAGTAAAATAGAATAAATAATGCGAAGACTTCGCACGGGTCACGCTAGTTAATATTAATATTAACTTAACATTTTCTAAAGAGGGCATACCTAGTTAGAAAATAAATCGTTACCGCTTTATTTTATTAGCAGATTATTAATTTCAAAGATTCGTTACTATTTCAACTGCACTTATGAACAAGGATTGCACTTTTCAGCTACACTTTTCAACTGTACTTTAGAATAGGAAATACCCAAAGGTAAATTAGTATTTTATTGTAGATTTCATTATTAAAGCTAATTACCAAAGTACAATGATATTTACTAACGTTGGATATGTAATTCCGTATTATTTTAAATATAGTCGAGAGTTGGCTTTAAGGCATTAACCAGGAGTTCTTGTTAGTAACCTGGTCAATGGATCAAAATCTTAAATAATACTGTAATTATACAATCGAATGTGATAATTCAATATATTATTATGTGTAATATGCAATAATTTTAATAATAAAAAATAAATAAAACTAGTTACCAAACAAATATTGAACATTTATTTTAATTTTAATTATAATGTCGGTGATTAAAGTAACGCGAACAAACTATAAATTTGTCGCACACATGAGCGGCGCCGCTACCATGTTTTAGTGATTTTACGACTAGTAAATATCCGTTCTGGAGCGGCGGGATTTTGTAATTACATCCTTAAGAAAAAAAAAGTTTTAAAATCTTGACAAATATTATGTTAATCTTGAAGCGTTTTTTATGAAATGTTAAGCTTTAAAATATTTTATAATGTGCCTCTCTAACCTTGGAACCCGTGGAAAAAGTTTGAAAAAAAATGTTGAAAGTCGTTGAGTGAATTATTTTTTTTTTAAATTATTACTTAAAGTAAGTTCGCATTTCGCATAAAAGAAGGCTAAAAATAAAATATTTATTAATTGTTGTGAACCCATGAAACGAACGAATAATGGGCGACTAACCGAAAGCCGAGATGACTTATGAAAATGACACGTTATCTAGGTTTATTAATTATGATAAAATTAAAAAAGCGAAAGACGAAGCCTAAAAGTTCAATACTAATGAATTAATTAATTTCAATCATTTAGTATTTATTACAAATGATTTAAATCATTTAGTATTAATTACAAAAAAGTATAAATGAAAACCCATGTGTTTATAATAAAACTTCTTTAATCCAAATATAGTATTACCTATTTTACTAATACCAACTTTTGCGATGTAACTTTTTTTTAATTTATCGAAAGTTCTAATAAAATACTAATTTCTAGATTTTTGTTAGCTTTTCATAATCTATGATTGATACATTAGAGGGGGCACTTTGTACGCCATTTCAAAGCTTAATATTGCGTAAACCGACCTTAAAAATGTAAAGCGTTAAGTGGAATCTGTGTTACGTTTTGGGAGATAAAAAAATACTCGATAACTCGATGAAATGCACAAAAAAATATATCCGCCCCACTAACTAGATAATTTTCTGCACTCGCTGGTACATGATTTTTTTAAATACATTGTTACGTATTAACTGTGATCCTAATCACAGGCACCTACTGGGCGAAATTGCATGCCTATATGTCTAAAGTTATGAGGCGACGACAGACGAACAAACGGCTAGACCGAGTGGACCTGGGCGGACCGACAAATGGATAGACGGACGAACATGACAAAATTACAAGAATTCCTTGTTTCACTGTGGAACACTAAAAACAATGTAATTAGTTTATGGTGATAAAATTTCAAAATTAACATAGATCATCAAAATTTTCTGAAAATAAAGAATCAGTAGTCCCAATATAATTTTCGCAAGTCTCAAAGCGTCACCGCGCATTCTATGTAAGTACGCATAAAGAATTTCACAGGCTCGTAGAAATACCACTAGACAAATTTCATACTAAAATTGCCTACCGCGTGGCGCGCTATCCCCACTGTCGCCGCGTTACTTCGCTTACAATTTTTCGTGACGCTTCTTGGGCGAATTATACACTATCACATAACAAGAAGTTTCACTTGCTAACGATAGCATAACATAGTTTCACGATAGCAAATTTTTCACTTACAATAACGATACGAATTTATTTTTACTCGTCATACACCAATTACACTCCCGACCTGTGGCGGTCAGGTAGTTGAGCAACTGAATACCTTGAAAAAGTGAAGTAATTTTACTCGAGTTATTTTGCGACTTCGTTGTTTCGGGTCTCAACAGCGTCATTTCAAAAAATTGGTGCGCAGACGCTGAATGTTATTAGGTGCGATGAATGAGGATGTTCTCAATATTTTGAACTTATATCGAGGATTTATGGAATAAAAATTTTAAATATTTAAACCAAAAATTTATTAGACTTTGTTAAATTAGCAGGGTCACGAAAAGAAACTGTATTACAAAATATTGGCTGAGGTATAGAAACTACAGAATGAGTCGTCGCCGTGGTGTGTTGGGTTGATACGGCCTATGACGACGCGGCGCACTGCCCAGGTTTGATTCCCGGGCTTTCATCGAGCGCGACTGGACGGGTCTTATGGTTGGCTGTAAGAGATCGCTCTCGTAGCAATAATTCCACCATATGTATCAATTAGATACATTAAAGTAGATAAATAATACACTTTATAGAATATACGTAGCCACACACGATCAAGAAAGACACGCAAGCAGAAGAAGTACATGTCTTTACCAACATCCAAAGGATACATTTTTTTATATTATTAAAGTGAGTCGACAAAATGCTTCTCGAAATAAAACAAATTCGAAATTAATTTCGAATAAGCTCTGGTGTATATTTTTATCTGTTCTAGTAAGCATGCTTTCCAAAATTCAGCAAAAGATACGCCTGCTCTAGGTGATATTCTGAGTTTTTTGTTTCTCTGTCATCACATTAATGGTAATCGAATTATAAAAAGTACGCCATACTTCGTATGTATGACAATATTTAAAATATTTAGTCAAATATTTAAACAAGTTGCACAGAGCAAAAATACGAAACAGACGTGCAACAGCAAAAACAAGAGAAAAACGTGTGGAAACATAGCGACTGCAGACGACAGTTTACGAGAACAGAGCGATTGCATGACGCACTCTGAGCTAGCTACGTTCCAGCCAAACCGACAGGTAGATATTTGGCCAACCGGTGAGCGTGACCGAGATTGTCACGTCACTCGTTTTTGCCCCGATCGATTGTAATAGCGAACGGCGTTCAACTTGATTTAATACCCGATCTTGGCTTACAACAGTGACCTATACTGATTTTACTTTTATAATATTTGCATATTTGAAGCTAAAGGAGGTCGCTACATTCCAACGTAGTCGTGCTGTGCTCGTTTGAGGCAACATCTTAGCATTGTTTTACTTGTTTGGAGTTTTATGTAAACCTTTTTGACAGTTCAAATTCAAACATTTTTAATGAAATATCTTATTCACTTCTCAGTGTTAAATAGTAAGAAATCTAAATTTAAACACAGTATCATTATTCAAACACATTTTAATGTTTAATAATTAAAACTAAATTCCGTCCGTCCGTTCATCCTCGCCGCACAATATCTACAGTTTTAGACATACGTGCATTATATATTGCACGTGTTTGCTTCGAACGAGAGTCTCGATTAAAATATAATAAAATATTGAAAAAAAAATTAAAGTACCGCCCCATACAAGTAAATTGGAAAAGGAAAACATTTTTTCACGTGCGATATCGAGTGGGCTGTGGATGGAAGTTTGGTGAAATTAAAGTTCCATTTACCGTTTTTCATTTTTAAGCCCCGTTTGCAAAATGTTAAGCCTCAAAGTAATGTGCAATGTAATTTAATTTTCAACGGTGAATTTGAAGAAAATTTAAAAAAAATCTCGATTCTTCCTTTTGACTATTTCTTATTCTCGATAATTCTTATTCTTGATCTTATATTTTTCATTCTTGCTGTATTATTTATCTCAACACTATACATTGCTTTCACCATTGGTATGGAACGCCTTTATACTTTTTAGCTTCGCCTAACATTTTCGCATATAAAGCATTGCCCAATTACACGAATATTACAAGGATGTCACCTATTTTCTATATCTCAAAACATCTTTTTTCACCATCTTTAACTCATTTTTTAAGCCGTTTTAAAGTATTAAACTTTAAACTAATTGCAAAATTTATCCCACCGTACTTCTATTACCTTAACTATTTTTAACTTTTCTGTAAAAAAAAACTATGTAAGGAACGCCTATGAATATGACATTAAGAAAACGAGAGCAAAATTGTAATTTTTTCGAAAATTAAAATCTTCATTTTTTTACGTTTACTCCAGTCTATATAGTCTGACAAAGAAATATTGAAGAACGAATTAAAATAACGTAGATATTATAATATCCAATATAGTTGTAAATTATATCCACCGTAATTACCTAAACTTTGGACAAAATGAAAAATGTAAATTTTCTTGAGAAATAGAAAATAGAAAATTTATTTTGAAGACAATATCGGTCGCAACAAGGTTGACTAACATATCGCCCACTAAGAAAAGCAAGCATAATTTGAACATCGATCAAGCGAATATGGACCTAGAAGACCAAACACGCGGCGCGAGAACCGGCACCAAACGTGACACTTTCCACTCAACGAACACACGAACGTTGTTATAATATATATTAACGTTCACACCGAACATTTACTAATGTAATAACAAGAAGCGATCTTCATCAACATTTCCACAAAGTCATTGTCAACATTAAAATGTTATAACAAATTGCATCAGTGATATGCATCGCCTACAACGTTACGTTTACACGTTACGTTACTGTTATATTTATGCATAGACCAACAAGCTGCGATAGCATTTCCGTCTTTACGAATAATGCAACGTGAGCTAGTTGTCTACGCGTGTAAATATTATAAAATGTTTAAAAGTACACAAAATTAAATGTTATTATTCACTAATAATATTGCAATTCTAAAGTTCACTAATGAGAGTACATGATTAGTGTTAAGTTTTTAATAATTGTTTTACTGCTGCCATCAAAACATATACTATATATGTCAAATGCTGATAATTGATTTTCTTTTAAAAACTTTTATAAAAAAAGAATAATTATTTGTTACGTTGTTTTATACAAAGTATAAGAAAATATATTAATTATAATAAATAGAGTAAAAAGTAAAACTAAGAATTTTAATTGTACAGTAAGATAAGTCGTAAATTTGATATATTTTTCTACCATGTAAACATTACATAATAATATTTTCAAATCGATTAATTCAGAAACGATTAATTAAAAAATTATCAAACGTAAAAAGATAAAAGCTCGAGTCGACTTCGCATTACCTATATAATTAAAAGTCAAGAAGTAAGATTTTATGTATTCTATACTATTACTAGAACTGCAACAGAGTGAATTCTATACAAAAAAAAGAGTAATTAAAAAGAGTGATTGATTTCGTATAAAGATTGATAATAGAAACTAAAAAATCTGTTTTTAGAATTGTCGTCTGTATGTTAATTTGTTCGTAAAGAAAAGAAAGAAACAATTTTTTTAAACTTTAAAAAAAACTAATAGGCCGATTGAATCAGGTCTTAAATTTGCTTAATTACCTTAATTACAAAATAAAGTCTAAACAACCTTATACTAGATGCAATAATCATGACTGTCTACACAAAAAATCAATTTTTAACATGGCAAAGCTATCCATTCCGCATTTAACACTACTTGAAATCTTTCGTACATAGAATACAAATGACGAGAAAACACTAAAATTCTATTATCTCGCAGATAAAACAATAAAATATCAAACTTGTAGGGTTTTTCCAATAGACCAAGAAAATATAAATTTGGTACATATATAGATACAGTTTTGTACAACAGCTAATGAAACAAAACTATAAACCAAAAGTTTGGGAAATAAAATTTAACCTTCATTTCATAATGAAAATTTCCAAACGTCGTTATTTTCAAAACTTTTTCACGGAACACGTCAACTTCACCGGAAACTCTTTTTCCCGTTCATTAAATAATTCGCAAATCATAATCATCCTCGTTTAAAATTCTTTGCTCATTAAGTCCTAAACTTTTTAGAATTTTATACCCGAGGAATCCAAACGATGCCCTATAATAAAAACTTAAGTCAAAGACTTCTAAATTATTAACGAAACAAGAACGGAATTTAAATGTGTCATATAATATGTAGTCTCGTAATCCAAAACTTAATTCGTATTAAAAACTAATTGTGCCCCACGGTTTCACTGGCGTGAAATTCGGAATAAGGAAAGTAATTAGAATTATTTTCCCTCATATGTCGGGGTACAAACTATTACCATACCAAATTTCATCAAAGTCCGTCCAATAGATTCCGTGTGATTAACGAACAAATTAACATACAGACAGATGAAAATTCTAAAAACAGGTTTTCTAGTTTCTATTATCAATCTTTATACGAAATCAATCACTCTTTTTAAAATATTTCCCATGCACAGAATTCACTTTGTTACAGTTTTAGTAATAGTATAGATTACATAAAACCTTACTTCTTGACTTTTAATTGTACAGGTACGAAATCCTCGTAATGCGAACTCGACTCGGGCTTGACCGCTTTTACCTTTTTACGTTTGATAATTTTTTTATTAATTCGCTTGTGAATTAATCGATTTGAAAATTGAGCTATGAAAAAAATGTATTATAAAATGTTTACATGGTAGAAAAATATATCAAATTTACGACTTATCTTACTGTAAAATTAAAATGGAACATGGCAAAATGCTTTCAGTTTTACTTTTAAATTTATTTATTATAATTGCAGGAATTTATCAACAAAAATCGTGGTACTACACTTTGCTTATACTTTGTATAAAACAATGTTTTCATAACAAATAATTATTCTCTTTCATAAAAGTTTTTAAAAGAAAAACAATTATCAGCATTTGACATATGCTTGTTTTGATGGCAGCAGTAAAACATTTATTAAAAACTTAACACTAATCATGGACTCTCATTAGTGAACTTTAGAATTGCAATATTATTAGTGAATAATAATCTTTCTGTGTAGTACCACGATTTTTGTTGATAAATAATAATGAAAACGAAATCCATCTTCATAGTTAGATAAACCATAATCCCATTGATCAAGACGCAGAAACTCATTATAGCGTGAGAAATTCAAATATTCCTAAAATATGACGTAAATATAAACTGAGTGTTAAACGACGGAAGCTGAAAACTTTTAAAATTACATTTCTCGAACGTCTTAAACTTGGCTTATTTTCGGGGCCACACAAGTTCCGCATTCCCGACGCTTACAGCATAATCGTCGGTCGAAGATGAGTATTATTTCATTGGATAACACCGGTGTACTTTCACTTTAGGAAGGCGGCAGAAGTTAGTCAGCATCAACGTACGTTTCTTCAACAGAATAAAACTTGTTCTGAATATTGAAGAGGAGACAACGCAATGTTGATGCTGTATTAACATTCGCGAAATGAAACGAGTAGCGACACAGTGTCACGTGCAACAATTTCCAAGAGTTTGATTGACAGACATCATTTTAATTTTCAGAGACAATAAACGTTACAGATATCACCATTTATATCTAGTTAAAAACTTATACTTTTGTCACCAAAAATATAAAACAAGGTGTGCAAGCAGTATAAAGCATACAAGCATACTTTCAATAGCAAGTTCAAGACCGTGCTAGATAATTCCAAATCTAAGATAATAAACAACACATATCTGCTCTGTATATAAACAATAACATGTATTTTTTTTATTTTTTAATAATAATAAATAACAATAATAATTTATAATAGTAAACTAACGACGTGACCAGCATCAAAAAACACAGTCAAAAATTTTTTTAATTCTTTTGAATTGTACTAAAAACATCTCACCTTGTGGTAAATAAATGATAATTTTGTTACAATTAATTGCTGATTGTGATATGTTCGGATAAATAAATATCATTTTTAGATATGTAAGTGTATATTATAACACATGTACGGTTTCTCTTGTAACTGGTTGCTAGCTCTTCTTTCTTTAGTGTTGCACTCTTTTTACGTTAATTATCGGTACATTTACAAATGTTAAATACGCGTATACATTAATACATAATTACGTAATGTTAATTACATGCCAACACCCAAAATACTCGCCTTTTCACTTTCAACTTACCTTGTTATTTAATAGTATTACATCTCTTAGTATTCTCCAACTTATTCGTAATTTTTAAAAGAGTATGTGCACCATACGTCCTTTTCTCACGTTTTATACACCGCTCTAAATTTATTATTCATAGTTATTATTCTGTTTATTTGGTAATAAACAGAATAATAACTATGTTTTACACTTTTCTTTACAAACAATAATTCTGGGTCAGTCTAGGTTGAAACATATGATCTCTTGTTACGCGATAATGAAGCAAGCCACTACTAAATAACATAGGTAATATTTGTCTACCTTGAAAAATTTATCTCGCCTCGTTATATTTCATATATTTTCTTCTTCTTTTCTTGTTTTTCCAATCCAAAACACTGAACAAGTCATCCCTAAAAAAAACGAAAAATTGTTAATTTCCAATATTTTCCATTTTTCTTTTTGAATACTTCGATTGTTTTACTCTTTATTGGGTAAATTTATTTAAACTATCAATCAAATTTGAACTTGTTTTATTTGAAGGTGGACTATTATTAAATTGAATAAACAGTTCTTAAAAGTTAATATTCTATTTTCAGTTATTTCGCCAACATGAAATTGTCTATTTTTTCTGTTTAGCGAAGAAAGTTTTTTCATAAGAAAAATATATACCGAGAAATAAAAACTATTAATGCGAGCTAAGTATAATGCAACGTATAAAGTTTTAAATCACATTTTCACTTTGCATACTATTTTCCTCTATTTTATTTGTATTTTAACAAGTTTCAAGACAAAATTACTTGAAAATACGTAATATCTCATTCTGAATAGTTAAAAATTATTTAAAATTAAATAAAAGCATAATAAATATTCTATATAATTGCATATAACAAATTACGGGAAAACATGCGCAGACAATGAGTAGTTCATATTCTTGGCTGTATGAGCTAACAATTTCTTGCACTAAAATGTGTAAGTACATGTGTAACATACATGTGTAAGTAAGGTAGAACTAATACTTTTTATAACTGGTCATTTATATTGATAATAAAAAAAATAAATTCAAATTTAGAAAATCAAACTCTTTGGAAAAGGCCATGGAAACTCTAAGAGAGGGAAGGGTGTTTCTCTCAAATATTCCATCGACTGAAACGATCCATAGAATACCACGGAGACTATTTGAGAGACAGTGAATAAATTGCAAATTTATTAATTAGATCCATTTTTCATATTCTAAAATACTTTCAGTGTTACCCTTGTATTAATTAATCATTTAATCGGAAAAATTGATTTATCTGAATGAATTGCCCTATTTTTGTAAAAAAATGAATAAGGTCAATCATGTGATCTTCTTTCTCCTTCGTTTTGTAACTGAGTGTGCGCGTTTGTTTTTCCCTTCTGTACACTTCAGAAATAATTATAAAAATGAAATCAACGTTGAATATCTTCAGGATATTTAAAAAATGTAAAAAACAATATAAATAGAATTATAAAAAACATAAATAAGAATGAATAACTCATCAGAACAGAAGAGCGTGGCGCTTTTTTATTTATTTTTTCCTATATTTTTGTATCTACAATATCTTCTAATATATGTATTTAACAAACGATAATTAGGGATTTTTTCCTACTTTTTGTACTTTTAACTTTTTGTATTTTTCATTTTCTTTAATTATTTAGTTATCCATAAGCTATTGGACAAAATGATTCAATACCAGAAAAATCATTAGAAGAAAATAGGAAATCCGAAATCTTTTCCTTTGTACTTTAAATCTATATTTATGTAGTCTTTCAACAATTCAGGAAATTGTACCTGCGTATCGCTTTTATCACTTTTTTACCTTAGATACAGTTAGATATATTATTTTCAAACTTACATTTTCTTTAAACGCATCGCAACTAGCATTGCTTCCATCCTTGAAAACATTTATGAAACATTTCCGTTTGCGAATTTGTCATTATCGGGTCAAATAATTGAAACGTCAAAATTTAATGTCAATTCCAGTTCTGAGAAAAAAAGTCTGCCAGTGCGAGGTCAGAAGAGTTAACAGGCTGTATAACAGAGCATTTTTTTCTAGCGTCACCACTTTTTATGCATTTACGCAGCTCAGTAGGGACATTGTTATCAAAATTTGTCTATCCACCGTTATGTAGTATTTTATGTTCTAAAAAAGAGGAAGTAGTAGAGAGATCGAAAACAGCTTGTAAGCCAAAGCAATAGGCTAGTTTCCATTAAGAATAAATCGAATCATTCGTTATTAAAAGGAAAGATTATTTTTATTTTTAGGAAATGAATTTGGCAAAATTACGAATTCGGTCACGTGACAGTGAACACCAATCGGAAAGCGTTACGTCACACCACGCAAAACATCATTATTGGGTTGACATTTTCGTAAATAATAGAATAGGTTATTTGATTAATATTTTGTTTTTAAACATTTTCGTCAAGTTAATACAGTTTGTCCTTAATTACAACTTAAAAGATAAGTATATTTCACAATGGAATCAGGTGTTAGCAAAGCAAACAGAAGTAATTGGCCCAAAATTGACGCTTGGTAGGTTTTTCGTGTCAAACAGTGACTTCTATTCATCAGAATTTCAGAATATTAAACTTCAATGTAAGTATATACAAGTGTAAAATATGTATTATAAGCTGAAATATTATAATCTTAATTTCGTAGTCAGTAACCGTTTGTTTTTACATACGTATTATAAGGTAATCGATACTGGTATTGAGGTTAGATTTGCAAAGCATAAACAACTTAACCTCGACTCACACATTATTGTTTTAAAAATAGTAACTAAAAATTCATCAATCTTGATTTATATTTAGATATACATTGTGTATAATTCATATTAATTTGCTTGTTTGTAATTAACTCTATTAGCTAAGAGCTTCGACCTTTGTAATGTTTTCTCTATAGAAAACACAAATCGAAGTCACTTTTAAGACAGGGTCACAATCACAATGATTCTGTGGTCACAATTAAGTTTATAGAATAGGTACTTAAACTGCAAATAAATACTTACATCCCAAATTTAGTCAGCAGTTCTATTTGTTAGCTAAGCAGTTCTATTTGTCACACAAAGAACTCTCTCTTTTTGTTACTGTGTAATAGTTTCTAATACATTAAATACATTCTAAAATAATACATCTTGTTCTCTCTTACATTAATATTGCTTTGTCTAATTACGACGTGCCCTTTACGAGAATTCCGATCAATTTAATATTTAGATGTATTATAATGATCAAGCGACCTTTCGATAAACAGTGCATTAATAAACAGGGCAGTTATTGTGTAATTCACTAACTTATATTCAGATAAGTCTTTTCATAATAAATTTGTTGATTCTTTTTAAAAAATTACCAGATTAAACGCTGTTAATACGGTTGAACTATGTTTCATAATAAAATAACAAAAATAACTAAAATATAATGAACGGAGTATGTTTGATATAAAATATTTTTAAATTGTCAATATTTATTATATGCATATAAATTCTAACCACCGCTTAGTTAAACTCCATAACAAAGCCACTGTGTCTGCTCTAAAATACCACGTTTTATTTTATAATCATTCCCGGTTTCAATCTATATCAGAGAAAAATAGCTGGGATAAACCATAATTTTGAATATGTATACACACTATCTTTTGCCCGAAACTTCGATTGAATTCAATTTAAATCGATATTTATTTAAATTAATCTCAATATTTCCGAAGAGTACCAATATCGTTAAGATCGACCTATCATTGAATATATTAAATTAATTTAATTTTGTAGAAATGCATTATTACTTAATTTTTATTCGCAACTAAATGAAACTACGTGATGTAGTATTATATGTACTTTATTTAAATTGTTAACCACAACCTATGTATCTCTTCAAATTGCCCACCTGAAGATCTAATCAATCTCTTCAAATTGCCCACCTTAAGATCTAATCAATCTCTTTAAATTGCCCACCTGAAGATCTAATCAATCTCTTCAAATTGCCCACCTGAAGATCTAACCAATCTCTTTAAATTGCCCACCTGAAGATCTAATCAATCTCTTTAAATTGCCCACCTGAAGATCTAACCAATCTCTTCAAATTGCCCACCTGAAGATTTAATCAATCTCTTTAAATTGCCCACCTGAAGGTCTAATCAATCTCTTTAAATTGCCCACCTGAAGATCTAACCAATCTCTTCAAATTGCCCACCTGAAGATCTAATCAATCTCTTCAATTGCCCACCTGAAGATCTAATCAATCTCTTCAAATTGCCCACCTGAAGATCTAATCAATCTCTTCAAATTGCCCACCTGAAGATCTAATCAATCTCTTTAAATTGCCCACCTGAAGATCTAACCAATCTCTTCAAATTGCCCACCTGAAGATCTAATCAATCTCTTCAAATTGCCCACCTGAAGATTTAACCAATCTCTTTAAATTGCCCACCTGAAGATCTAATCAATCTCTTTAAATTGTCCACCTGAAGATCTAATCTATCTCTTTAAATTATCCACCTGAAGATCTAACCAATCTCTTCAAATTGCCCACCTGAAGATCTAATCAATCTCTTCAAATTGCCCACCTGAAGATGTAATCAATCTCTTCAAATTACCCACCTGAAGATCTAATCAATCTCTTCAAATTGCCCACCTGAAGATCTAATCAATCTCTTCAAATTGCCCACCTGAAGATCTAATCAATCTCTTCAAATTGCCCACCTTGAAGATCTAATCAATCCTTCAAATTGCCCACCTGAAGATATTGTCATACGACGAAACCTGGGTCTTGGGTAATCGTTTAAATAAAGTAGATATAATATTACGTCACGTAATTTCATTTAATTGTGAATAAAAATTAAGTGATAATCGATTTATTAGTTTTTACCTGATGTTGGAAAAAAAACCGGCTAAAATTGTAAAAAATATAAGATAACATAAAAAATATATGAAGTCATTGAGTTAATAAAAATATTTTTTTTAACTCAATGACTTCAAAATAATCGGAAAATAGCTCAGATAAACATAATTATGAATATGTATTCACACTAGCTTTTGCCCACATCTTCATAGCGTTCAATTTAATTCAATCTAAATCAATATTTTTTAATCAATCTCAGTCAAACCAAAACAATGCGAACATCGTTAAAATCGACTTATTAGTTTTTACTGATGTTAGATTAAAAAAATAGACGATAATTGTAAAAATTGTTTTTTTAATTCAGAGACTTCGAAACTGCCGATTACAATTTTTTGTTGCTTTTCAGAACTATCTTAAGGTTGCAATGTATTGATGAAGTTAAATTTAAAATATGACATTAAAATATTGTTATTGATTTTTTTACTAGATAATTCATCGTCATAATTCTTTCCTAACACCGCTGAAACAATTATAAAACATTTCACCGTTAATATTATTTTTCTTCCTTATATAATATATTCATTTATTTCTTTTCTATATATATTAATATTACATAGCTGGACCTCTTAGAATTCTATAAATATGTCACATAACACCAAAAATATAGAGTGATTCATTAAGAGGTTTCCGATTTAAATACATATAAAAAGATATCCGTTCAATAAAAGCCAAAGAACACTTACAGTTTCTAAATAAAAATGTATGCAGTGATCCAAAAAACGCGTTACGAGACAAACAAAAGAGTAAAGCCTCACTGACGAAAACTATGAGAGACAAAATGGCAAAATCTAAAACTTAACGTTCAATTTTTATATTTTTGAACTAATTTCTCTTACCAGGAGAAACCAGTAAACATACTTTCCGTATGTTATTCATAATACATTTTCATTTTCAATGCTCTAGTATTTTTTTTTCATTATTACCTAAGCATAATCACATGTTGTTATAAAAAAAGTCTACAAAAATAAGATTTAAGACGTATTATAATTCAGTTTTTTTCTTAATATAAAGGATAACTTCAACCAATCTCCCACAAGTTGAATCTAAGTATTCGTATTTTTAGCATAAGTGATATTTTTTAAAAACCTAACTGCCGAGGTTGCCTCAATAGGATTCCGTTCAGGCCATACAGATACAGAAGCCTAAAAACTGCATTTTGGGAAGCTTATTATCTGTTTAGTCAAATTTATTTGTTTATAAATTAAAACCTACTGCATTGCTTTCAACAAAATTTGGGAAAATTTACGTGGGTCTGTAGCATAGTGTCTGAGTTGGAATGTAAGATGCAGACCATTATACTATCTAAAACCTCCACCTAAAATGAATATATTTATTTAGAAGCCTAAATGCACACAATTCATACATACGTACCTATGTCAATACGTATATATGTCCACTTATACAAGTATGTGTACATAGTCCATATGGGGTGGAGGATGGAAACAATGTATACCTTGTATAGCTCATTGATATGATTCTTAGCTGTGTATATTGATGAAGTATTTTGTATGCCAGGATGTTACTTTTCCATAGCTTAGTAATGTACGCTATAAATGATCTGTGCAATGAGCTAACTATAACATTAATGGTCGTATGATGTTTAGAAATGAGAAGAGCAAGGAGTCTTTCAAAAATTATCTATAGCCATAAGCAGACAAAATAGTAAGAAAATAATAAACTTTTGAATTTAATTAATAAATTAAACAGAAATAAAAGAATGTGAAGATTGTAAAGGTCACGTATCTCACGTTTGAGCTGGCACCTAAACTCTAAGACCAAAAATGCAGCGGTTGCACATTTTTTGGCTGTGTAGGACAAATTCATTTTGGTAGCGGAACTATGCACTTTTTTCAGGTGAAAAGCTTGTACTTGTCATCGAGATATTGAATATACATATTAGCAATGTCTGGTGTTATGCTGTCTGCTACAGGTTGAAGAGCGTACGTTGAAATAATCGCCAGATTTTTCCTAACACCGTATCTAATATCAAAAATTGCTTATAATTTGGTAACCATATATGATACCATTGCAAATCAAAAGGACTTCTAGATAGTGCTGAGAATACGAACACATATCCGTAGTATATATCGCAATGTATATCAGTAGTTTTAAGAAGAGTATTTAGAAACTGCGCGAGGACACTGAAGCGTTCTAATGAAAATATAGTTTCTTTTCGACCCTGCACATTTGGGTGAATCTATTCCTTAATATTCTAATGGTTTCCCAAAGCTATAAAACGGATTCAAATTTTCATTTCATCTTGGATCAGTCTCATTTGATCATTAGTTAGTTTCCGGATGGAGACAATGGACAATATTTTATTAATATATCTTGTTTAGCACAGATCTTGGAAATAAATTTATAAAACTAAAACTGTATTATATATGATAAGCCAGTTAACAGAATTAACATCCACAAATAGCTTATGCTGTTACAGTTATGAATGTACAAAATTAACTACAAATATATCAAGCTTATGCTGTTAGAGTTACAAATGTACAAAATTCACTACAAATATGGCCAGCTTATGCTGTTAAATTTAAAAATGTACAAATTCACTACACATATGTCAAGCTTATGCTGTTAAAGTTACGAATGTACAAAATTCACTACAAATATGTCAACCTTACGCTGTTAAAGTGACGATTGTGCAAAACTCACTACAAGTAAGCAAGCTTATGCTGTTAAAGTTACTAAGGAAAAATATTTGGAACGACCTTTGACTACATAATTTATATGAAATTCGGATGATACTATGTAGTATATAAAAAATTGATTTTGAGTTGTTGGCGGATTTTGGGTCTAGATTACTTACACTAGGAGATATATTTTGGGAAAAACACAGTCAGTCACACAAGCCTTTGTACACCGAGCAAAACCCGAGTATGGAATTTCGGTATCTATTACTAAATTCGCAATTATATTCGATGAAAATTCCTTCCTCAATTTCGCCAATTTTTTTTTATCGAAGCCTTATTCGTAATGGTTGATTTTATTTCTCGTTGAGGTATGCGTACATCTACTCCTCCCCAAATATATTTTATAAGGTTCTAAGCTGGTGACTGAAGTGGAAATTCAAGTAAATTTGGTATGTTTTCTAGTGACCATTATTGCGTCACAATCTTAATATTATATTTTGGATCTTATCTTGCAACAATATACATTTTTATCAAGTGTTAGAGATTTCTCCTTTTTCTAAACTAATTATGGCGCATAATATGAAGGTACTTAATCTCATATTTCCATCAATAAGAACTAGATCTTCTACTCCTTATGCAGCCGTAACTCCGCCTCCGACATATTTAACAGTAGGGACTATGTTTTCTTTCTGGATCTGCATTGTTTAATTTACGTCACACTCGGTTTCTTTTATCACTATCGAAAAAACTGTACTTAATTTCATCAATAAATAGAACACTTTTTTCGAAAATGAAGATCGTTGTCATTATATTTTAATGTAAAATGTATGTACTTTCTTTCATTTATTACGAATATCAACGGTTTTTTTCTCGCTACTCATCCATGGTGACCACGGGATCTCAAAATTCTATAGACCTTTTCAGTATTTTAGTTAAAACTCTTTTAATTTTTTTGAATTTAGGGGGGTGGTTTCAAAAACATTTTTTTCATAATTATCATAGGTTTTATATCCTCAGAAGTATACTGAAAAATATAGAAAAAAAAATCTGCCCCCTACCACCCTATTTCCGAAACTACTCAACCTAACATTACGAAAAAATATAGATTTTTAAAGTCCATGCAAAAGTTATAGAAAAACTGTAGGGGTGATTTTAAATGTCATTATTTTTTAAATATTCCCTATGTTTTTACACTTACGAAAATATACAATAGACAATTAATTTACATTTTTCTATTTTCGAAGCCGATTTTCTCAAGAACCATGGGACGTAGAAACTTGAAAATTGATAGAGTAACTCATCTTATTAAACTACCTTTTTTAAGATGAGAAGAACATTTTTTAAGACCTTCACTTTACTTATCATATGATTTTTTTTAATTTTCCTATAATAATTAATTATTATACAAATATTTTTTAAGCATTCATATAATAATTAAAAAGGAAGTCTTAAAAAATGTTCTTCTCATTTATATATCATACGCTATCATTTGAAAAGACTTATTATGAAGAATATAAAAATATCTTTTTTATAATTGTAAATTGCATATTTAAAATGATAATCCAAAAAAATATACAAAAATATACTAGTCCGGCCCCTTGTTTCCGAAGCTATGGAGCCAAATATCATGAAAAAAGAGGGTTGATAAAATTTGACTAAAAGATTAAGGGAAAACTATAGCTATAATATAGATTATAATTTTTGAAATATGCACAATACTTTTACGCCTGTGAAAAATATAGTATACAATACGTTTTTATATATTTGCAGCGTATAACATTTATATTTTTAATTAGTTTAAATATATATTTTTAATACTATGTACGTTCAAGTGTATATAAGTCACGAAATGCGTATGAAACCCTCGTAATGCGAGTTTTACTCGTTCTTGACAGGTTTTTTTCATTATTTTTGCAAAAAAATGTTTCTACCGTCCGTTGCTCATATCATTAACAGTATATTACGATTGTTATCATATGTTGTTATCATTAACAGTATATTACGATTGTTATCATATGTTGTTATCATTAACAGTATATTACGAATATGTAAATGAAATTAAATGTTATATTTACAAACTCATAATATACTGGTGTCATGATACTGATGGAAACCAACCAAATTTCCTTTTCTGAAACTAGTTTTTCTTAAACTTCGCATATTAATCAATTATTACTAAAAAAACAAGATGATAGTTTTCCAAACAAAATTTCCATAGGAGATTAAAAAATTTAAGAAAAGATTGCAATTTAACATTCTAATATTTGCTTACGAAAAATAATAGAGCTGTTTGGTGTTTTGGGTTCTGAAAAATAAACAAGGAAGGAAATTTTATAGTTTTACTTCGTCCGTCCGTCCACATATTACTAATTATAAGCCTGAAAGTATACATTTGTAATAGTATTTCATAATCATATTTGTCTTTTGAGCCCAAAACACAATCGTAAAATAGAATAGTAATTATGTAAAGTAAATACAAATTTTCTAAGGCTCCTTGCACACCACATTCATAAAATCATACCATTTTTAGATTCTATATTTTAAAATAACTGTATAAACTTCCCTTTGCTTGTTCAAATCATTCTTTTATACCATTTTTTATAATAACTGGAAAAAATTACAGGATAGCCAACAAAATGGCCTAACGTGCGTATATTATATAGCAAATACTGAGATCTTTCATCTTTTGGCATCTTTGGTAAGAGCCCTCCTGAATATGTTGTAATACAACGAAACCTGGGTCGTGGTAAAGAACTTAAAGAAAGTAGAAATAATACTACATCACGTAGTTTCATTTAATTGTAAATCAACTTTCGTACGCACATCAGACGCCTACGTAATAATGAGTCCTTGCCATGAACATATCGTGACATAGATCATTTTATATTAGCATTTTTCATATAAGAATGAACAGTTTTAATCATTCCACGTGGAAAACAATAGAACCCACAAACAGGAAAGGATGTGCACCTGTGATGGGAACGGTGATACTGATAAGAAAACCATTATTATGTAGACAGCCGTAACTACACGTAAAGCGGAAATTGCAGTGATTATCTTAGCAGAATATTACGTAATCATTGCAACCCGGTTTTAATAATCGTTTAGAAATTGCATTATCTTAAAAAAATATATTCCATGTTTATAATATGTTTTAAAATTTTTTCACGAATGTATTAGGAAAATGTTGTAAAGTTTATTTTTCACCTTTTCCGCAATTAGGTAAGTAAAGTACATACTTAACTGAAAAAATTATTTTGTAACGCAATGTATCGTCCTCATTTTCACATTTTTAGAATCTTTAATAAACAGACAGATACTTTAATAAATTGTTATTGGCTTATAATTTACCAAAGCATCCAAATCCAGGTAAATTAAAAATAATACACCAAGTCTACGCTTCCGAAATATTGTATCTTAAAACGAATCCAACTAGTTGCAAGCAAAATAATTTATTACAAGACATTATTAGGAAAAGACATAGTTGCAAAATAATTATATGCTTGTAAGAATCTTGAAGTTTTCACACTCTAAATATACACCTACAATTTTTATTTTATGTACTTAATAGTGAATACATGAAATAAAAACTAACCTAAATTATACGAAGACAAACAAATCATCCAAAACATAAAATATTTTTTATTTTTGTCCAATACTTAAATATTATTTTAATCCAATGCTTCCTACAATAAAATCAGTTAATGACATAACCTTTAAATGTAATTAGTGACCGCACGTTCAATACTGCGTAACTGTCAAATTGGATTAAGATTCGAATCGGATTGTTCAACTCCAATCTCAAAATATGTGACTAATTAGTCGGCTTCGCGAGAATAATGCCGTGCCTCTCGTTCTGTACGTATATACTCGTAAGTTTATTAATCAAAATAAAAATTGTTTATTAATCAAAATAAAATAAAAAAGTTACTCTATAAAATATATGAAATTAGAGCATACCCTTTTCCCTTTATTTTCGAAACTACTGAACAAAAAAATCATAAAAAAGAGGGTACTAAATATACACTAATAGAACCCAGTATGGTATATGGTTTACCATTATCACGACGATAATAAACTCGTTTTATTGACTACTTAGTTCATAAGTTGTTTCGATCTAATGAAAAATTGTCATAATAATTAAATAATTATTATAAGAGTTTTATAATTATATCAACATATGGTGCAAAGTGTTTTTATCACAAATTTAATATGAACTGGAGATGGATATTTTATTGATGTCATTGAGATAGATCTCACCATCTCAACAGAAAATTCACACGAACGACGACAGGAGTAAAAACGTGATAATATATACATTTAGGATGAATAACACGAGACGCCCATTTAAATATAAACTTAGAACAAAACTATTTTTTCTGTCATTAAATGAGGCTTTCACCACTATTCCAATATGATTATTTTTTCTGTTGTCATCGTCATCGGTATGTTGTCATGTCAGACATTTAGTAAATATAAAATACTACATGAATCGAAAACGCTGTTTGATCTAACCGGAGAACTTTCGGCAGCCATATAACGCATCATTTATTAAAAATGGGTGCGTACAAGAAACGAAAGTTGAACGATTTTATTAAGATGTATTTTACTTTTAGGACAGTGTTGATAATTGATCGAATATTTGATGGCATTTCGAATTAATCCAACTTATTTTTGTAAATAGCGAAATTTTTGTAATTTAATTAAAAAAATAAACGAAAGATAATATAAATATATTAATATGTATATATTTATACTATATTCTACTTATACTTTATGGTGGTTTCCTCTCTATCTCCACCATAAAAATAATATCTGCAAAATGAAAATTTATTTATAAATGTGCAAAATGAAAATTTATTGTCTAGATAATTAGTGTAAATGTGTCGATAACTAGAAAACATGAACCGACTTCAAAATCTCCGTGCGGCACTAGATACTTATATAAACGTAATCACAAGTACTGACAACATGAAAAAATAATTGTATTTTAGTACCTATATGTCCACGTCAATGTAAAATAAATAATCACAACCAAAATTTATGTTTGACAATTATATAAACAAATAAATTACTTGTTTCATATTTTTATTATTTTTTATTTTTATATTTTAATATTTTTACACATACTATCACCAAATATAGTTATGCAGGTCAAACTCGTATGCCTGTGTTTAACGCATTCTCGCAGAGCGCCTAGCCTGACCAAATAAGGATAACAAAGTTTAATTAAACCTTCAATCCACAGTTTAACTATGTTCATACTTTGCGAAGGACGTGACAGTTGTTTAGTTTCGACTGTGTTCATGATCGGTCGGATCTACCGGGGAATTACAAACAATCGATGAGTAGATGGAGTGAATAGACGATAGGAGGTCGGCAGCTTTCATGGTTGCCGATCAATGGCGTCCAGTGACAAAACAGTGCGCGGTATTGTATTGAAATAGCAGCCAGCGGGCACTGATTTGCGTGGGTTAAAAGTGGAATTCGACATATCCGGCCAAACAACAGAGGCATTCGTAAAAATCTCATGTGAGTTTCGAAGAAACATGATAGCAGTATTGTGATGTATTCTGAATCAGTTTTAAAGCGAAATTAAATAAAAAAATAATAATGGTCTAATGCGAATCGGGCCTGGTGCAACGTGTATTCCGTACCATTAAAACTGCCTTGTGGTTTTTGTATTGCAAGTTCTGTTCATGATTGATAGGATTCTCCACTATCGTCAATACTCCAGTTTTAATTTCTATTTAAATTAGAAAATGTTAAAGGCTCCCAAATTGTTTTTTTTTTAATATTGAGTCTGTTTTTCTTGTGACGCAGCTAACTCACGGAAATTGACTTTAGAAACAAAAAATTAATGTTTTAAAAACGAAAACTTTAGACCCGAAATTATATTCTAAATGTAAAAAACATTTCAAATATAGGTTCGTGTCAATATAATCATGTAAAATTTCAAGTTTCTGTGTTCAATTGTTCATATACTAAAAAGAGTTAGCAAACAAGCGGACAGGCAGACAGACGCCAGAGTAAAACCATGAGTATCCTATTTGCAAAGTATATTCCATTGATAAAAACCTCATATAATAGGTTTTGGTGTCTTTTGTATATATAGTTACTCTCTCTCAGACTTACGAAATAAAGTTAAAAATATATTTTAACTTAGTATTTATACAAAGGCATATACTATAGCTGTGGTATTACTAGTTGTCTATTCATTCCTGTGCAGTATATTTATTGTTGGGTTTGCAGGTGATATTCAAACAAGTGCGTCATCCAATCATGTTTACTTTACGAGTACATTGGCGATCTGATCAGGAGCTCTATCGGGTTATAATTTTTACAAACCAGCAGAGCCAACTTAGGAATATTACGTGTTTTGTTTTTCAGCAAGCGGACATTTTAGCAACAATCTATAACCGTTTACAAATAAGAGTGCAAGGTGAAGTCAATTTAATTGTTGTTCATATTTAACTTAACTCTTTCGGACTTTTAGTGTGAACAATATTATCTAATTATATTTAATAATGTTGGGCCTTATTATGTTATTATTATAATCAAATCAATATTATAGCAATTGAAACATTACATGATAGCCAATAAAATAGCCTAACGTGTGTATATAATATTGCAAAGACTACAAAATGTAAATAAACTAACTTTCGTACGCGCAACAGAGGACGTAATAAACAATGAGTCCTTGCCATGGACATATCGTGACACAGATAATGTTATAGTAGTATTTTTCATATAACAATATACAGTTTTAATCATTCGACGTAGAAAACAATAGAATCCGCAAACTGGAAAGGATGTGCACCTTTGATGGAAACAATAATACTGATAAGAAAACCATTATTAAGGAAGGCAGCCGTAACTACAGGTACACCGGAAGTCGCAATGTTTATATTAGCAAAATATTACGTAATCATTACAATCCTGTTTCAATAATTATTTAGAAATTCCATCATCTTAAAAAATTGTCTCTCACGATTATAATATCTGTTAATAAAATTATTTCTTCAGTCGGCCTCAACGATTCGCTCGACCTAATAAAGAGCAAAGTGTTATTTGAAAAAAAAAAAACAAAATAAACACCAAATTATTAAAAAAGTAAACAATTTGTTATAAAATTTGTTTTTCGCCTTTTTCGAATTGCATAAAGTACATATTTAATTCAAAATCGAAACGTATCGTTATCATTTTCACATTTCTTACAGCTTTAATGGGTAGACAAATATTTCAATAAATTGTTACTGGCTTATAACATACCAAAGCGCCCAAATCGAAGCAATTTAAGTTTAATAATATTAAAGCAATCGAAACTTAACACTGGCTTATTTTCTTATCGCAACATGCAGTTGCGATAAGAAAATAAGCCTCGTGTAAATTATAATCTAATAAACTTTTTTATGTAAAATTTTTTGTACCAGCTGTTTTGAAGGTGATATTATTTTGTAATAATTAATAGCGATGGATAGATACAAAAAAAATGTTACTAAGAATTACTTAATTGATTGTTCTTTTAAATTACTATTACAACTTAGGCTATTTTTTGGTAAGAATTTTCTTTCAAGTAATGCTGTTCACAATTTCTTGATGAAACAAATTGAAAATTTGCTTTATGGCATCGTTATCAAAATATATAAGATAAATAGGCCTTTAAAATAGATATATATTAATTTAACCGACACAGTATATAGCCATATAAAGTGGCATGCGGATAAATTATTTTTTTCTTATAATGAAATGTTTCTAATCAGTTTGATATTCATTTAATAATTATTCTAAAGGTTAAAAAACATTTACATATGTAATCTGTTGCCGGTAATTTTATTGTAAATATTGACCCTTAAAATTGGGCGTTTTCCGTAAAAATATTATTTAAATTGTGATTTAAATTTTACCTTGCGGTGAAACATTACTCTCAAAAGAATTCAAATTGAGCAATTTATTCTATAACTAATTCACATAAATAGTATGTGGATAAGTAAAGCTTTATATACAAATATACATAGTATTTCTATACTTATATGCACCTTAGCTCATGCTTTCCAATTCAGCTAAGAATCGTAGGATCTATTATAATTTATTCTCGACCAGCTTTACAAGCCGTCCTTATTCTCTACTTTTTTTTTTAATTAATAGGTCATTACAAGGAAACATTCATACTACATTTCAGCTAAAATGGTTTAACACCAAACTGACGAAAATCCCCTCTTTTCTCCGGCAGCTCCTCATTTTCATGCAAATATTTGATCTTACTATCCTGTCTACGTATATCCACCTGTTACTATAGACTCGCTAACAAAGGTTGCAATATTATATATTTATTTATTCATCATTCAAAAAATATAATTTAATTGATATTTTTCTAAATTGTAATGAATGTAAAAAAACTCAGTTATTCATAATGGGCACAAATAAATGGTCCTAGAAGCGTAAAATTTGATAGCCTCACGATTATGACAAATACAAATTTCATTGGACTCCATCCAATGGTTTACGATATAGAAAAAAGTTTTAGAATTTCGTTATTTTTTCGACCTCTATTAAACATTAAATTTAAATGTTTAATGTTGCAACTAAAACATAGGAAAAAATATTTTCAAGGTGATCAAAGATTAAAGGGTTATTACGTAAAAGAAATGCAAAAATGGCGGAAGTCATATTTTTTATATGTCACATTACTCGATATTATTTTTTGATGATGTTTCTTCAAATTATAAAATTAATTTACTGGATTATAGCCATTAGTACGGAAATGCGTTATTGATAGTTACTCTTTGTTGTTTCTTAATTTTTTTCTTACAGAAGCCATTGATACAAACCTAGTTGATTTACGCTCTTTGAATACGTTAATTTATTTTTGGGTATTTATATTTAACGAATGATCTTTTTTAAAACGAATAAGGCTTGTTTACCATTATAATAACTGAATTACTAGTTATTCAAAATTATTTAGATAATTTTGTATGTTGTAAGTGTGTACCAACTTTTCACCTAGAAATTTCGCTAAGTTCTTGTTGATCCCACTGATATTAAAATTTCACTATAATCCATAAATATTTTTTAAGATACGAATTTAAATAAGCAGACAAGCAGACACATAGAGACAATACTTCTAAATTTTGTTTAGTTCACTATATGCAGATAACACCTAGCCGTATATTTCCCAAAAAAACATTCAGCGTGTGAATTCTACTATCTAAATTAATAAAAAAAATGGTATGGTCAGCAAAATAAATAGCAATTTTCACAAAACTTTTTTTCATACATTCGATATTGTTTCTTATAAGGATCAAAAGTCTCTTTAGACACAACTAAGCTAAGAGTATTAGAAATGTCAGGTATCGCAAACAACTTTTGTCTCATTCTCATATTTCGTAGTGACATTTAATAATCAGTCATTCTAGGACGTTGCAGAAAAGAAAACTAACAAGTTGACACCGTATTATGTTTTTCAAAATAAGGACAATAACAACAAGAAAAAATTTAAAAAAATACCTATCAAGTGCTCGTCGAACTCACGGCCGCGTTGATGAATGCATTGATTTGCTCTTTTCCGCAATGAGCAAGCAGCTTGAAATTTTACTCGAATTGGTTCTATTTAAAATTGTAGTAAATGCGTCTTTCAATTCTTAAACACTTATATTTTCCATATAAAAGTTAAATACTGACCCCTTTGGTTCTTGAAGACACGTCTGGAAGATACCTCTGCTCTTGAAGATACGTCTGGAAGATACCTCTGCTCTTGAAGATAAGTCTGGAAAGCTTCTACGAGTATCAAAACTGTAATCTCTATAATTCCATCAAGAACACGAGGTTGTCGTATTATTTTTTTAATAAAGGATTCATAATAAGCTTTCTGGTTGGCACTATTCGCAAAATGTATTTGATCCTATATCACTATAAAGCAACTGAACAGTTTTATCATTTAAAAAGTCTCTCACAAGTCTAAATGTTCTACATTTGAGAACATTTTGATTTTGATTTAAGATCGTATTAAAAGCAACAATTACTACTTAAAACAAAAACTACTTAGACCACAACGAACAAAATAAAACTGTTCGAAATTTTAAAAAAAGTGATTTCGTAATAATTAGGCTGGTTAATGTTATCTGTAGTGGCCAGTATCTTTTTCCAATAATTTTTTTAATTAAGTTTTTATTTTTTGCTAGAATGTACGATTAACGTTTTTTTGCGATTCCTAATACAGCTGTTCGAATTTTTTAAAAAATGGTTTCAAAACAATTAAACTGGTTAATATTATTTGTATGTAGTTGACAGTTTTTTCTTCCAATAAAAACTTTTTATTAAGCTTTTATTCTGTGCTAAAATGCGTGGTAAACATTTTTTGCGACTCCTGACATTCCTAGTACCCTTACCTCAGTTGGTCCTCTGGAGACTTTTAATCATTATACGAAACAAAATCTAATGTATGAAAAAAAAACAATTTTTCGAAAATTGCCTTTTATCTTGCTAACCGTACCATTTTTTCAAAAGTTGTAAATACCAATCAAAGTATCTTCAAAATTCATGGACAGTTTTTCATCACTGCTTTCCTGTAGCTATACTGGTTAAAATAGTTGACCTTACAGATTCGTCTCAAATTTTTACCCCTATAGATGCATATATAACAAGGATCCAGTAGTACTACAATATCGAAGTTATCCCTACAGGAAGATGTATTATAATATAGGTCACGAATGTAGAGACGATCATTAGTAACTAAATTTACATATAGTTATAACCGATCCATCCCGATTTGTCATAGAAATAATTGAAGAGAACCGTAACGACGATGACGATTTCGTATTTACTAAACTACTGAAGATATAAAAATTTACAAACCTACTTTTAGTAGCTTAGTAAATTTCATGTTAATCTCATATAGGAGTTAATCTCATATAGAGATATAATAATTCATTTTATTACAGTATGCTCCACAGTGAAATTGAATATATTTTGGTGTAACATAATGAAAAAAAAAAGAACTGCACGCGCAACGACGACTGTCATCTTAACAGATTCTTGTCTACTGTCACCGACTGTCATCTTAGCATATTTCTATCTATCAATGTCCTTATTAATCAAAACATAGGCCATACTAAATATTAAGTTTTATCGCTGAACTACTTCTCTCAATTATAAATGTTCAACAATGGTTAACAATGTCATTAGTAGAAGCAATGACATAATTCTGCCATAGTGATATTTAAAAAACAATTATCAGTAACCAAAGATAAAAATTTGAATTAAATAAAATATAAAAATATTAAAAAAACACGTGTACAATTTATGCAGAGTTATGAAAATCGGTCGATGTTCTATAAAAAATACGTCTATAATAAAAAAACGCATAAATGAAATCATTAATTTTAAAATAAAAATTGCCAATCAGTAACATATGTTACAATACGCTCGATATGTCAATTAAACGGACAATGTCCGTTAAGAGAATTATTACATAAAATTATAAGGAACTTACCAAAATTTGAATAATAACTCTGCATCGGTAAAGAAATAGCTCGGGGTACAGTGCGCACTATGTAATCACATTTTTTTCGATATGTGTCTTGAAAACTTAGACGCGAAAGTATTATTTATCAGCGCACTTTGCACCCTTGAATTTTATTATTGTAAAAAACCCCATGTACATTAAAAAGAAGAAATATGTAAAGGAAGAAATAATAACAATATTATTATACCAAGTATCTAATATTATTAGAATTCATTGTCAGTATACCCATACTTGCTTAATATTAATTCCACATACGTATAAATAACAAGTTCGCTGTAGAAGTATGGCCAGATTATATAATTACCTTTCATTTATACTTTCACTACTGTATCGTTTGTGCTACGAATTATAAAATTATAAGTCTGCCATCATCAGAATATTATTAGTAATTATTTCCATGTGAAAACAGGTTTCATTTTTTTCTACTAGATGTGTTGATTGAGCACTCTAGAAAATTCTGAATATAAGATATGCTTTTCCTAACTATGTATGAAATTCCATTAAAATTGAAACGGTTTAATATATTTAAAAAATGAAATCAAGGTGCACGAGCGATCAATAACTCTCATCTTAATAGATTTAAACCAGTTCGCATTGTTTTCATCGACGCAATCTTTATTAATCAAAACATAGGTAACACTAGATATCAAGTTTTTATCGCTGAACCGTCAATTACCAATAATATGTACCATTATTTAGAAAAAGCTATTCCGTTTCTTGTCCTGTTCCGTGTTTTGGCCCAAGAAAATGGATATTCCGAAGTGAAAGGATGCCATATCCTAACATTAACACAATGCAACAGTTTACTTCATGGCAACTGATATGTACATCTGAAAATAATTCTACAAGATTTTTCATGCAATGTTACAGTTTATTTCATGGCAACTGATATGTACATCGAAAATTATTCTACAACATTTTTCATACAGTGTAACAGTTTATTTCATGGCAACTGATATATACATCTGAAAATAATTCTACAGCAATTTTCATACAATGTAACAGTTTATTTCATGGCAACTGATATGTACATCTGAAAATAATTCTACATTTTTCATACAATGTAACAGTTTATTTCATGGCAACTGAAATATACATTTGAAAATAATTCTACAACATTTTTCATACAATGTAACAGTTTATTTCATGGCAACTGATATGTACATCTGAAAATAATTCTGCACTTTTCATACAATGTAACAGTTTATTTCATGGCAACTGATATGTACATCTGAAAATAATTCTACAACATTTTTCATAAAATGTTAACAGTTTACTTCATGGCAACTGATATGTACATCTGAAAATAATTCTACATTTTTCATACAATGTAACAGTTTATTTCATGGCAACTGATATGTACATCTCAAATAATTCTACATTTTTCATACAATGTTACAGTTTATTTCATGGCAACTGATATGCACATCTGAAAATAATTCTACATTTGTCATACAATGTAACAGTTTACTTCATGGCAACTGATATGTACATCTGAAAATAATTCTACAACATTTTGCATGACTACTGCTGAAGAAATTGCGTGACTTGGAAAATTTGGAGCCGACAATTTCATGGAATCAACAAAAAGCCACACAGCACACGTTTAGTTGTATTTAACAAAGGCTGCACTGATAACAACCGCACAAGTTTTGTGGAGTGCGGCGGCTGCCACATAAAGTCCTTTCAGCGCTGCATTCAGATGCAAAGAAAACTGTATTTACAGGTTATCGAGCGTGCCGAATGAATTCGAAGCAATTCATGTGTAGTTCGTTTCGATTGCCTTAGTGTGAGATAGCCGCGCGTAGCTACCAATTTTCCAACCAAAAAGTACATGTCATTTCAATTATTCATACTTTGGGGAAAATCTTAGTACCTAATAATTCCCCTCCGAGCTAAATGTTCAAGCCATTCTTAGCGAAACGTTCAAGATATTCAAGAAACTGAAGATATTCTTACTCGCAAAGCTGATTGTGTATTTACGAGTATTTGTTAATTATACAGCCACGTTCAATCTATACTATCTAAAAATATTACTTGTAGAAAGAATATTAACAGTTTAAAATACTCGTATAGGCCACATAAAGTTAAAGGTTTTGTTTAATTATAATTAAATAGTCTGGTTCTCAAAACAAGATGGCGCGAATTGTTCTTTTAGATATTGGTGTTTACTTTCAAAGACTAAGTTTTATATTATTATTTTATTTTCTGAGCCGTTAAAGATACGTTGTATCTTAAAAAATACCATTCATTGATGATAATAGCATAGCTCCATAAGACGTTTTTGTAGCGGGAAATAATATTTCCATCTCCATCGTTTTTTGTTGACCAGTAACTAAAATGGGTCAAGTGCAAGCTATACTTGCACAATTAGTGTTCGGTGCCATCAACCATCCACTTAAATAATAATAGTAATGCACTCCGACTAAGTGCTTAAAAGGTACCTATCGACCGCGCTACCCTCCGCCGAACGCACCTATGCCTCGTCACATCGCGTATGCCGGGAGCTGTGTGGGGAGTATTTAGACTGAGCCAAATTCAAAATTTTGAAAAACGTGTGGACAAGAAATGTTCCTTAGATCGAGAAAAATATTTTTTGTTGGAAAACTTTCGCTCTAAAATTAATGGTTCAACACTTATAAGAATATAAACAATTAAATTGGTAATAACAATTCATTTTGACTGAAATTTTTTAATCCTGGTAATTTTCGTTCAATCTAATCTAATTTCTAGTGCCATAATTTTTTTGAGATTTTTATGGCTTTTTTAAGCGTTTTTCCTGAAAAATATTTCAACAAATTCATAATTCATATATATATATATATATATATATATATATATATATATATATATGCATATATATATATATATGCATATAATAAATAATATTATAATATATACAAATAAATGGTCTTATAAAGTAACAGAATAACTATTAGGAAGACTCATGTATCAGCCCGGATAGCTCAGTCGGTAGAGCATTGGACTTTTAATCCAAGGGTCCAGGGTTCAAGTCCCTGTTCGGGCGGCTGGTTTTTTTTTAATTAACTTACATTATTATCACATTATTTCATTTTATTTATAACATATATTTGCCCTCCAGTGTTTAAATAATTACATTAATTTCATATAAACATTTAATTCCATAAACGCCATCTAGCGGCAAGAAGCATACATTAGATACACATTATCAAGATGGCGAGTTGCGCACACGTGTAATATTAAGAGTATTATTATTTATTTATTGTTTATTGACAGATGATATGAAGAATTTATATTGTTCACAAAGCGTATAATAACTTTCTACGGGTCAAGTGAAAGTCGCTTATATGATTGGTTAAACGCCGTTATGACTTACTTGGAAATACCAAGCAGTGTGGGTCGGCAACGGCCCATGTGCGACAACTTTTATAACCAGATGACGAAATCGATTCTACTTGAGATCAGCAACAACACACGCTACAAGCTATAATAAAACTTAGGGAAAAAATTTAGAACGTGTAGTTACATGAAATTTATTATGATATAACACCTACTTTTCTATTATTTGAATCAAAACAGGCTCTTGTCATGTTATGCTTGAAATGTCTCGTAACGAATGCTTGTATCAATTCCATAATTTATTTAGAACTAGCTGATCCGACTTTGCTGGAGCAAAAAAGTGCATAACATCGTTTTGTTTTAAGATAGTTGTTGTATGACAGTAAGATCCAAAAATTATTACATTTTTTTATTGAAAATTATTTTTTTCCCAAGCTGTTGAATATAACATAATTTTAACAGTTTAAAAAAAAATTATTTTCGCGTTTTCTATTACGTTCTTTTAAATAAAATTAAGTGTGGTGAAATACCTGCTTTTCCTATAAGGTTAAATGTACAATTTTTGAGAACGATTTTTACCAAAATTAACAGTAGATTTTTTTCAAAATGTTAATATAACATCATTTTACATAAATTTAGTTTTTTAGACAAATCGCTCGACGGATTTTTTAAATAAAATTCAAAGTGTGGTGAAATAACAACTTTTCCTGTAATGTTAATTGTATAATTTTTGAAAGCGATTTTTACCAAAACTAATTGGTAAATCATTTTTAAATTTTAAAATAAGTTAGATGTTTACAATTTGAATAATATATAAAAAATTCAGTGAATTTCTTCGACAACGCGTTTTACACGACAAATACCTTAACCACAAGGTTTTATATAATAATTAGGCCTTGACTCGCAGGTTCGCTGTTATTCATGTTGAAAGAAAGGAAATTGGGGTATAATTAAAAAATTAATTTAAAGATTATATATATTATGCTTATGTTGACGCTCTTACCCCTTTTTCTTTTTAATACCAAAAAAATGTATTCCAGGTCAAAACTATCCATGTATGCAAAATTTTATGAAAATAGTTCAACACGTTTATCCGTGAAAGTGGAACAAACAAACTCGCTTTCTCATTTTCTACTTAAATACCCTCATTTGTAATAATAAGCTACGTAGCAAGCGCACGTAACTGTAACTTAGAATTAAAAATATGGGAATTTGAAATATATTTTAAAAAGATAGTAATTAAATCGTTTTAATACTGCTGTAAATTGACAGAAACATCATTATTATGATAAGCTGACCTATCTACTAAATAAAAATGATTAAATGAACATTAAACTAACACTTCTTATAGTATTAGTTTGAAATTAAATAAATGAAGCATATTCAGACCACAAATAACGTCTTTATTTACTTTTTTTTCTTTCATTCAAAACGTAAACCATTGCAATTTTTAAACATGATTTAATTTTTATGTTTATAGTGTAAACAAAAATGGCACCATGCCCCATCCTGTTTTAATTATAATTTTCCTTTTAAACAATACTAATTTATGAATTAGCTTCGTTTAGTCATTTACTCTATGTTTAAATACAATAAAAATGTTACGACCCAATCTTGCAACATAAAAACATTTGTAACAAACAATATAATTATAATGACAAGATTTTTGCAGATTTTCAGTTTGCGTACAATACCTTTATACATTATTTTCCTATACGGTTTAAAATAATTAAATATTGTCATTTTTCATTATTCACACGTTGTTAAACAATTGACTTTCCCTGTATCCAAATGACCACTATAAACTATGTGTATCCAAATGACCACTATAAACTATATGATTGTTTCACGTCAATCTGATAACCCGTTTTAATAATATAACCGGCAACTGCGTAAATTATTATTAAACCTGCGTTAAACATATTTCTTTATGGAAACGTTTAATATTTAATACGCTGAATAGTTCTCTATAGTCTACTCTTGTAATCATCTTGTGTCTACAATGGATTCATTAAAGTCAGTAATTGCCAATTTAAACTACGAATATTAATTCACGTAATACAACAATTTAAATATTCAAGAGTTTTTTGCCGCTTAACCTATCAGCTGAAGTATGTAAGTACCTACTCGAAAGTGAAATGAAACATTCACGTTTGTTTGTTAAAATCATTGGCTGTTACGTAACTCTCGTTCAGTTATATCGTTTTCCTCGACTTTAATTTAAACATTAACCTGCTTAAATTGTAATGATTAAACTCTGTCATTTGTTAACATAAATTGGAAAAAAGATATGAAATCATTAGCATTAATCGTAATAATGAAACATTGTCGCTTGCTTAACACAAGTCGAAAAAATGTTTTAATCACAGCGTAATTTTCCTTAATGTAGTTAAAACAAAAAACAATGCTCTTCTCAAAGCGCAATAAATTTAACACATTTCTGGTGCTTACCTCTTATTTGAGGGTTCTGTACCTCGAAAGGAAAAAAACGGAACTTTTATAAGGTTCTATGTGTTCGTTTATCTGTCTGCTTGGTTAAACCATTTTTCTCGACAACTTCACATTTTTCGTAGTAATGAAGCATGTTAACCGCATATATTTAATTATATGAAAATCTGAAAATTTTGGACGGGGTAAACGAACTACTGGAGAAAACCTGTGCCTCCCTCCACATCTTCGAAACTACTAAAGTCAAAATTATAAAAGAAAAACAGGATTACTTCCTAGAAGTTTACCCAAAATTTATCGAAAAATTATACCCACGAGACTAAATCTCGTACAGTTTGCGAAATTTCCCCAAATTTTTACATTGTTAAAATATATTCTAATGCCTCATTTGATTCTCGCCGAGACAGATGAAGAGTACAGATGAATAGGCATATATAAACAAATGTATATATGTAAACAACTTATTCGGGTGTATTCGGTAATATAGACGAATATATAAACGGATCTTTTCGTGGGTGTATTCGTGCACGAATTATTCGTCGAATTGTAATGATGCATAAACAATATATTTTATTATAATCTAAATGATGCATAAACAATATATTTTATTTATATGAAAAATAGTGTTAATATTTGCAATAGAAAAACTAAATGTTTATGTATGCCTAAGCACGTTACCATACTCTCAACTCATACGTATATGCTTATTTTTTGTAAAATTAAACACCAACTAATGTTATCCATCTGTATCATTAACTTAAACTTATGACACGTTTAATAAACATTATAACCATAATGTAGTAAACCTCTTTGAAATCATTGTCCTTGATTATATTATTTTATTAACCGCTGAATACAAATAATAATTAATAGAGTAATTAATTAAAACCATTATGGTAAAACATATCCTAGACTCAAACCGATAATGTACTTCGTTACTACATTTTCAATAGCAACCACGATAACTTCAATTAAAACAATTATTCTTTAATTACAGAAAACTGCAATGAAATCACGCTATTGGATCAGCCGTGAAGAACAAACCAGTGTTTCAAGTTAACGCACAAACTGCCGCTTAGCAGGGTTGTAAATCGCTACTTAAAAAAATATAAAAGGATTAAACCGAAGTGATGTCATTCCAGTCATGATAATTTAGTTAATTTAGAAAAACTTTTACTACTCCAAGTAATTATCACCAGAAAATTAAATTAAATTAAATAAACAATTATAAGGTAATTGAAATTAACATCCGTGATAATGTTTACGCAAAAATATTTCAAGACCTATTTAAAATTGTGATCAACGCTATAATATAATTTATAGTGAGAATAATTTGTATTAAACATATCAAGAACATTATATAAAGCAAAAACAAATTAAATTTACAACTAAAAATGAAGTATAAACTTAACAACGAAGTGAGAACTCCGAGCCAAGTGACGCTGACCTCATATTTAACGGGAAATGAGACTTCTGATGATCGGACGAACATGTCCGACAGCAATCCGAATATCGCTTCTCCCGCTGGATGCCAGTGCTGCGCGCACTTCTGCAAACCGAATAATGTGCTGTCAGCTCAACACAACTGCCAGATGAATGCGAACATGAACTCGAACGCCCTGTCTGAGCTCGTATTGAGCAACAATTTGGACAAAACCGTGTGTCTTTGTGAGAAATATATGAACGGATGTACGAAGCTGTGCTCCAGTGTACACGGGGATTGTAGTGCTGATAAAAGTGATAGTAGGTTTGACCCTTGTAAGGAGATCCAGTGTCAATCCTCCTTGACATGTAAGTTCTGTTTTTATTATTAAATTGTTAATCTCTGCAAGAAGTTTTAGAATATAAATTGTGAGCTAATTGAATTAGAGTAGGAACACTTTTTTAAGTCACGCAAGGCATAAAAAGTGTCAACGCTGGACAAATAGTCAACCATAGCTTAACGTTTCATTAATGAATAAATTTAATAGCATTAACATTCTCATAAAAGAGATTTAAGAAACCTGGAGTATTACGCGCAACGCAGATGGCCAGCAATAATCGGAGAAAATAGAACATAGGATATTTAATAATTTAACTCGCAACTTCCGGTAAAAGTCGGCTCTACAAAAAAGTTGCTGCGATCTGATCGACTAAACAGACTCTCAGCGATCTGATCGGAGTCGGCGCTAAGTCGAGGAAAGCTTAAAATTCTCTAAAACGTGTGGGCTTTCGGTGTCCCAAAAAATATATATATAAATATATATACATACATGTATATATATATATATATATATATATATACATATATATATATATATATATTTAATATGTATATATATATACATATTAAACTTCAGTAGAATTTTCAGTCTTCAGTTTTTTAAACTTCAGACTTAGCCACCCCTTTACACCTCCTCAGGGGTTGCTTTTAGAAAACGCTGAAATACGTTTTTCATTGTTTGTGTTGAAGAGCATGAATGCAATATAAGAATTTACGTAAATTTCCCTTAAAAATTTACAATAAAAATATTTTTCCATACAAACTTAGCCACAACTTTTCACCTCCTCACTGAATGAATTTCGGAAAATCCCTTCTTATACGGTGCCTCCATTATAAAATCAAAACCCTCTCCAAATTTCGCTCTCCGAATTTGTGTCATAAGCTGTTTGTGCTGGGCTGTGTATATATATATATATATATATATATATATATATATGTATGTATATATATATGTATATATATATATATATATGTATATATAACACACCGCCATCTTTGTACTACTATGACGTGTTACTCATTAGTTTTGCAAAGCCGACAGGTCTAGGACGTATCTATGGAAAATCGACCACCAACTTTCGTCCGACTTTTTTCGATGATAGTTCCAATGTAAAAAAGCTGATGTTTCATGTCTGCCAGGCGTCACATGACGGTTTATAATTTTGTTTTATTGTTAGACCGCGTCGATCGCGTCGATAACCCGACCTAATCGCAAAAAAACGCTGTGAATGGTCTCCTTTTACCCTGCGTTTACTATAAACTCCAGTAGATCAAACTCAGTTTCTTATTTTAGTAATACATCTCAATAAAAAAATATGAAATATACCACTTCCGATTTTGGCACTATCACAATTAACTTAAATGAATTGAGTGAAGCAAACGGACCAAAATTTACTAGCTGGAATGGTTAGACTTTCTATGACGATACATAAAACAATACCCAAAATTAGAATGTATTCGGTTGAGACCGGAAATGGTATACAATTATTTAATTAATTTCGTAACGAGGACATTATGCTGCAACCTTTTATCTGGTTGAGCAACCACATTAAATGCTAACAAAATTATTTATAAGACCTTCTTTCCATCCACTTTATACGTATTTAAGGCATAATTACGTTATTATTGATTCAAAGAAAACATTCATTTATTTGTGCCATCTACTACTATTTATATACTACTAAATTCATAAATACTTCCTCTTAACCCCTATCTAAGCCAAAATGGTTCAGCACCTGTGACAGCATATCATTGTCCTTGCCTGAAGCAGTAATAGTTAGTATTCTATGCCTGAAGTATCCTACGGTTCCGCGGGACAATTACTACGTAATTACTTACAGTTACGAATAGATATCACGGTACGCCTTCTGTTAAGCAGAGTATATTAATGGTTTCCGTTTTTGGTTATCCTTTTTAATAAACGCGGTTCTCTCATATTTAAAAAAAATCCTCTTAATTTATTGAATCATACAAGTAAATTATCTTCCTAGACTAGACAAGTTGATTTGCGACAAGATAAAATGTATAACATCAAGCTGGAAAATCAATCCTATATCAAGACTTGCATAGAAAAAAAAACAAGTTTTTTTACATAATATTTTTTAAGTTAATCTTAACTTTTGTAAAAATGATTCCTATTACTATACAAAATTTAAAAAAAGAAAGAAAATGACCAATGTCCTTGATCACAATAAATCGCAATAAAATATTGATCACAATAAATATATGTTACCCACATATATCTGTAATAAATTCTATATGTTAGAAATTAGATGCATAAAATATATAAATGTTAATAAGAAAAATAATCGTAATGAATTTGTCACACATACCTGTGTTCATGCCATTTAGATGATACGATCGTGTCATTTAGATGACTTGGTATTATTATAAAACATAAGATTTGGAGATAGCCCATTTATAGTGGTCCAAAAATTTTTTTTAGGAAAAGGACATCATCATGATAAGCTATTTAAAAAAAATTAGTTCCGCGAAAATCAATAGTTCAGAAGTTATGATTTTTTTGTACTTTTTTGAAAAATCTTTATTCCAGTCACACAAATCACTTTTCTTCGAAAATTATTCCACTAAATCATATGAAATTTGGTACGGAAGTAGATTGGTCATATAGCAACTGTGCAATGAGCAATTTTTGTGTTTATTCTTAGCCTCTGCTATTGTTTGAAACTTTATGTTGATTTTTTCTGTTTTCAAAAGAAAAACGTTCATTTAAAATAAAATCACGGTAGTAAAACCTGTACAACTAAAGATTTGCTCACGATCTTAAAAACTATCTTAGTATATGGTGATAATCTAGACAAAAAGTCGTAATGATGACACACCTATTGTTATAGTATGGGTGAAGGTCGTAATCACAAATAATTCTTTCAATTAACAACCTTGGAGTACCAATGCATCTTTGACTAGTGGTATTCCAAGATCGTTATAATATACAAGAAATATACAGATTTTTATATACAGCTATAAAAGATACGATCCTTAAGTGTAAAGGTAATACACCAAGTTGCAATACCGATAATTAAGACACTAAAGTGCATTCACTTTGTACAATCAATTGCAAAAGACCACAAGTAAAAGATATCGCAACACGCTTTGATACAATCGAAAAACCAACCGATTTGTATCCAGCTGTTGCTTGTTAAACATTCCACCAGGGCGGCGCGTGAAATTTACAAGTTATCGATGATTGTTGCAAAACTCGATCCAGTGTGAGAACGTTTGCAGCGGTACACTTTATATTATTACCGGTTGTCATTAACCGTCTGTAAACTGAAACAACAGTTAACCGTTCAAATAAAAAAATATACACAATTATTAGCTGCAAATTCCGATCGTGAAATGAATTTCCATCCCAATGATTCAAGATCTATCAACTTATTTTGCCTATTTAAATATAACACTATGGAAGATATTCAATGGTCATTAACGTATTCTACCAGTACAGTGAGTGCCTTTACATACAGTAAATTTGCGCATAGTACTGATCGAATAGGCTAATGATTACACTAGTGGTATTTCGAAAAAAATCAATGTACTTTGTTACTTGTTACATAAATTGTGAAATAATTTAAAGGCGGTTTAGAATTGAACTGATTTTAATGTAAATATCTTTATGTTTCTACTTTATAACAATTATTAACCAATACAAAATGAAAAATAATCCACATCATGGAAAGCGACCATAAAAAATCACATGGCTACAATTCTGAATCTAGCCCCAGCATTGTATTAAACAACTTTTGTATTCCAAAATAATTTTGAAAAACTGCTTGTTTCCTGTATTTTATTCCACGAAACTTGTCCCATAATACACACATGCAACATGAATCTCCATCATCAGTGTCTATTCCATTTCGATTAGACATAAAGATAGATAGTGTAAAGACCTAGAATAGATTTTTTTTCAGATTTAACTTCACAAAAATTGGTCTCGGCGGCAGCACGTCCGTTATAATTAGTGTCAACAAATCCACTCTGTAATAAACAAATTCTATTAGTCTATTGTTTAAAGCCGGCGCGTATAATTGCAAGTTCATGGAAAACGTGGAAAAAAAATTACGGAATACTTCGCGCCTCGCTGGTTACTGTTATTGAGTCAAACGTGAGCCCAAGAAACCATCACATAAGTTCTAAATTCGATTCTCACGAACTTGCGACGGGTAAAAACGTCCATGAAGGGGTTTGGTTAGTATTTCGATTCCTTTTAATCTAAATTAGTTTGTAATATGTTTACGTTCCGTTCGGTTTCGAATTCGAGTTCCGCCTTTTAAAATGCTTGATTAAGAATGACTAATTGATCTGCGGTGACGATGGAGGAATCAGCGGAGCGAGGAAACGCGGATGGATCAACGGGGCACCGTCACATCGATTCGACCACGCTCCTTCGAGGGGGGCACGCGCGACTTCGGACACACAGCGTCCTGTAAAAGGCCCCTCCAGGAAGCGCGCATGCCACTGTTGATTGCCTGCCTTGAGTATTGCGGGCGGCTCGTCTCGTCGTAAGAAAAGACAAAGTAAAAAATCGACGTCTAATTAGTGAATAGTTCCTGCGCGGCGGAGTTCAGGAAGCCGCGACATCGAAGGTCGCGAAAACCGGCGGTTCACAATAATTCGACATACTCTTGCCGATCTGTGTTTACGACACTTCGTAATTGCCTGCTGTCAGTGCCGAAAGACTCGGAAGCATTGTTTTCGCGACGATTCGGCAATGAACTTTGCGTTTAGGAGCTGTCGTAATCAAAGCTGTGATTCTTGACTAAATAATCAATAATTAGCAGATTGTTTACCTTTTACATTAATATAATGCATATTGATCTAAATTTTCACCCTATTTTCGAACAGAGCCATTAACTTTCATCTAAATTATAACGTAATTCACATGTAATTTCATTCATCGTTCTTCCGACTTCTCACATTTCCACCTTTCAAATGCCCTTCAGCAAGGTCATTAACCAAATCTTAATATTTCACGCTTTATTTTTTTTACTCAGCTTCTCTTAAGCTTGTTAACCTTTCAATAAATATACTCGTACCTTTCAAATGGAACCACAGGTTTTATTTTAGCATGTTATTTAAATCCAAAAACTATTTTATTATTCGGGCTAAGTATTAAGCTCATTAAATATTTTTATTCATTACTTAATTACTTTATAGCGAGCATAAAACTTAAAAAGGAACTAACCAATCTTCCATATATACAGGATACGTAAAAAGAATATAATATTTTTAACAAATTCGCATCAATAACACGAAAATTTTCGTTTTGCAACAAGTGTCCTTTTCACTTTGCCGATAATTTCTGACACAACTAGATTATATTATTATATTTGTTATGTGTACATATATATACAATATTAATTGTCTGGCCGATTAGTATATCAACGCGCAACCAAATTGTCAGGTCTCGAAAATCGTAGAATTTGGATCAAGAATTTAATATTGCGTCTCCTTTTAGTTCACAAATATTACTGTTTCTCACATCAACAGGAATAAATAGGATGTTCGTTAATAACACTGCGATGCATTCAAGCAACATCCTAGCCTCAATCTTCAGTGCTATAAAATATGCCCAAGTTATATATTGTGAACTCTATATAAGTCTATATATTATAAGGTTTACCCCGTTTTCAAATATCGTTTGGAAAATTAGTAAAAAATCAGGTTTTTTATTTAAATGGATTTACTAAAATTTTACATTTTACATTACATTTTAACAAATGTATTTACAACGCCCTCTATTGCCATAGACTATAATGAGCAGCGACATCTAGTATCTCTGACTTAAACCACTTTAGCCCTAACCAGTTCACATTTGGCATTTTTTGTGACCAATTTTTACTTTCCTCCTTTTTAATGTCCCATACTGTAGATGAAAACGAAACACGATGTCATCTTATCGTGTGCTCTTCCAACTGTCTGTCACATCCTTCTAATATCTAACTTGTATAATTTAGAAAACAAAGTTAAATTTTGGCCTAATTATAGTGTTTGTTAACCTGAAACTACAAATCTTACAAAATTAATACCCCTTGTGTCCCTTATAGTCTTAATATGATGTGCCTTAATATGATCTGCTTGGGTACTGAATAACACGCAGTTTCAATAAGGCTAAAAATTATATTTGGGTGCATTGATATGGAACACGTTTATAAAATATTAATAAACAATCATTCCATTCAAACCTTACCTTTTCTTCTTTTATCGGTAAACCAAAATGTATCTGTATTACAAAAAATAAATGAATGTACTTTCTTGCATATATATAAACATTCAATATATATATATATATATATATATATATATATATATATATATATATATATATATAAATTCATTTAAATATATGTATATGTGTTAAAAATAAAAATAGTAGAAGGTAAATTGACCCTAAGTTTTTAAATAAAACAAATGCATATGAAGAGCAATTAAGAACACTCAGGCAATTAAGTACATTAATGAGATAGTGGTGCCAACATTTATGCATTGAACTTATTACACCAGATTAATTAAACATATGATCTTAAAACGTGCGGATAACTTTTTAGTAGTATTAATTGAAAAATGAGAATTTGTCATGTTAGTAAGACAGCCATAAAAGAAAATGATTCCAAGTAAAGTAGCATTTACCCTGACAGTATCCTTCAATTTACTTCAAACTCTTATGTTGTTGACTAAGACAATCATCATAATTCATAAATTCGTGCACTATTATCATAATTTCACTGCCTTTTTAATTCACCATCACTGCCTTTTTAATTCAAAATTTTTTATTATTTCTAGAGCAACTATTTTGTATCTTTCATTCGCATTCTATTTTTAAATTGTTACTTTTAGCAGGTTGCTATTTAATAACCATTTTTCCCTTCTTTTTTCTACGCCGTGCCTGTATTGTTCCACAACAGTGATGGAATATTGTAAATACATCACTCGAGTTTTCAAATGTTCATACTCACAATTTTACTTACTCGTATGCCTGGAGGAATAAATTCATATTTCTCATATGTTTTATTTATGACCATATAATTATAAAGCTTACACGATTTATTTCTTTACAATTACGTAAAGAATTACATATTTTACTTTAAATAACACTTCCCTTAATAAATTACTCTAGACATTTGTTTTCAAATTTATTTAAATCAATGAAGCTATTTAAGGTTGTAACGAATGTCCTCAGAATTAGTTCTTCCTTTCCACTCAATAATATTGCCCACAACAAAGTGAGTGACAGAAATTGCATTGTTCTTGTTAGAAGTACTTTCAATAATTTATTGCAAAAGCAAGATTATTATTCGAAATAGTTTGTAGTATAACGATGACTCTAGGAGCTTTAATGGCAAGTTTTAAATATTGCCAGAGTAGGTTTCAGCGATCTATATTATAGCCGAATAATTTTAATTCCCAAAAAAAGACATTCCAGCCACTCCAAAATATAATTATTACCTTGAGTATTATAATCACATTGCAATTATGTTTATTGTCACTTTTTACAATTTTATATTAAATTATATACATAATATTGAAACATAATTTTGAATTTTTTATATTAAATTTGTTTGGTATTACAGCCGCCGTTACCACTTTCCAAAATGTAATACTCACGTGATTTAAAACGTTTTTAATAATGTAGGTTAAATTTGGTGACAAAGAAACATATTTACCCATTTAGGATATACACACAAGAAGTATGGCCTTTCTCTCGACTTAGGTTTTATCGATTAAAACTGATAGTCCATCTCACCTTCACTCTAAAGGAGAACGCACGTACCATTATGGGACCCAGTTGCGCATAATGATACTTACTTCAATTGTAATTAACAACATATCTTGAAATTACAAAACGCGGTATTTCGAAATTAATAAAAAAGACATTGCAAGTGTAATTATTGAAGATAAGTAATTAAATATTGACTATTGAAGTCGTGTAAAGCTTACAGTGTAAACATTACCATCTATAAGTATCAACATAATGCGGCACGCCAACGTTGCTAACTAACAACTATAAGGTTCTCAAAACATTGAACAATTCATACGACTCTGGTCTGTTTACTAAATGGGTGGTAAGCCCTTTTCAAAAAGACTATTATGTGGCTGATGCGAGTATCTAATACCAATATGAGAAATTGAAACAAAGAAGTACAATATTTACTATAGCTATAGTTTATTTATAAATTAAGTAAACTTTTATACAAATTATAAAACACTATACCCAACTGGTACGAAAGTCATATTTTTAGTGGTTTATTTTTTATTACATTCATGACTGTATTCTTTAAACTTTGTACTGTTAACTACGTTTAGTCGTTATTGTATAAAACAATAACGACTATATTTTTAGTAATAACGTTTAAAATAATTTATTGAACTAAATTAAAACACTATTTTAATGCAATAAAACAATACGATGCGAACTGTCAAAAGATAATATCTCCATAGCAACGAATATACACTACAGCCATCTTGTGCTTAAAGTGCGCAACTTATTTATTCATTTGTCTACTTCTTCTGTCGTCAAATTCTGTCGTCACGAAGTTTCGTCTCCCAACACGGGTCTAAAAAAGGTCCTAAAAACAACGTTTTTTAACATTAATTACAGGAAGAAATATCAATTTCTAAAGAAAGTAACTACGAGATAATTCGGCGTTACCCTCTTAAAGCCTTTGAAAACGATAAATAGCCGACGATACTTTCTTTTGTTATTAAAATCTCCAAAGACTTTCCATGTACATAATATAGGGTTAGTAGTTACGAATAAAAACCTAAATTTTGGCACTTATTATATTAAGGCTCTTTTTATAAATAACCCACACAACTTATGAACATTCCGCTTTAAAGTTCTATATGCGAGACCGCATACAGAGAAAAAAAAAATAATAAAAATAAAACGTCTAAAATGGAACTTACCTTCATGTTGAACCTTATCTTCGTCAAGCAATTTAGCAGAAATTAAAAATTTTCTTCAAGCGTTAAATTGAAATATACATATTAATTGTAGATAATTAAATAACACCTAAACCTAACTTTCATCCTATTTTCGAACCGAAAGCCATCAACTTTCATCTAAATGGTTACCTCATTCACGCAATTTCATTCATCATTCTTCAGTCTTCTTACATTTCCACATTTCAAATGCACGATCATCAACCAAATCTTAATATTTAATGATTTATTTCTTTTACTCAGCTTTTCTAAATCTCGTTAACCTTTAAAAACACCTTCATTTACCTACAAAGCGCGAGCACTAAAAAATACTAAAAAATTAATTTCAAACATGTTTTTCTCGAAACTAGGATTTCTGGAACTAGCAAATTTGCAAAATCACAACTGGCAACTTTAAACGAAAAACGAGAGAAGAATTGAAACAAATTGTTTATTTACTATGATCCCCTCTATACAGATAAAATAAAAATGTATTTTTCGCGGCCATGAAAATAAGATCCCTTTTCGCATGAACAGTGACATATGTCGATATTTATTTCGAAACTAATCCACTATACCCATTCGAAAACAACGACACTATCAATATTCACCAAGTTTGCTACGAGCAGTTACCAACTGTTCCTCTTAACGTATACGATATATAGGTAAGTACATTCATAATTATGTAAATTAAGGAATACTTCTGATTTCCGTTACCCATGAAGTTTATTTTTATTTATTTATTTATTAACTTTTATGTATAGCACATATGGCGGACTTATTGCTACATGAGCAATCTCTTCCAGTCAACCATAACAATTTGTATTAAAATTTAGTCGGTAGACTGTAAGAGATTTTACAATGACAATTCTTTAAAGCACATTAGACGAAAAATTTAAAAAAATATAAAAGTAAAGTAAAAAAGAAACTATTGGCATGATTGGATGGAGAGGCAGGACTTTTTCACTCAATCCTTGAAAATATTTAGAGACGTGATTTTCCTTATGTCAGGATCCAGGTGATTCCAAATTTTTGCTGCTTGGACTGTGAAGGCTGCTTGGAATTTTGAGTATATTGTCAAGGTTTACAGGAAGAAACAATCAATAGTGTAAATATCATGAGAGCATTAAACCCACAAACTTCATAATTATACAATGTCCCTGTTTGTATAATCGGATAAAATCACAAATATAAACATGTTATTCATACATTATTATAATCATTTGAAAGGCTATTAGCCCGCGCCATAATTTGACGTTTCCAAGACAATAAAAACAATTTTTATGTCAACCTAATAAAAGAACTGACCTTCATGGAATGGAATTTAAAATGATTCGTTCTAGCGAAATGCGTAGACGTTTTTCGATAAAGTTAACGTATACGGGATTTTAACACTTCGAAAAAACTTTATAAGGTAATTGCCAAAATGGACAACTTGTTATAAAACGCAAATGTGAAACATAAAAAACAATGTTTAAAAAAATTAGAGAAACCGCAGGAACATAAAACCGAAAATACTTATACTTCCTCACTCCTTTTATTTTTGATGTTCTGTGCCGAATGGTATCATCTCGGCGTCCGTTCGTCCAAATGTCTGTCACAGCCTTCGAAAATCAAATGGTTTAAACAAAAAAACTGAAATCAGAATTGACATAAATAAAGAGTTATAAAACTATTTCGGGAAAAGAAATTAAAATATTTTATTTATTAAATGTGTATAAATGCGAAATAATTCAGACACCAAGAAAACAATTAATCATGTCTTGTTAATATACCTATTAAATAAAAAAAAAAGGGATGTTACGTAGAACTTACCTATAGGTATGTGAAAAATGTTTCAAAAGGTAATATTTAACAAAAAAATTGTGACATCACGGGACGCGTGGCAGATGAGAAACATCGAAATTGTTTATTTGAACGAAGTGTTAAGGAAAAACAAATATTCAGATTATTGTTAATAATAAAAAATCTATTTTATTTTATTATTTTATAGATGTGAAACATCTAATGGCGCATCTGGATAGGTGTTAAAACGTTCTGATAGGACGTCGCGACGTGCCATTCGGCCAGCTTCGCGTCTTGTCGACTCTTTCCTACTTATTCGGCCAGCTTCGCATCTTTAAAAAATGTCAGACGATGGAGCATTTGAAACAATTGGAAACATTTTAGAAAAATTCCAAAACTTATCCTTCGTTACAAATTAAGATATTGTGAGTTAAATTGTATCAAAGCAAATACCGTTGCAGAGGTATAAGCGTAACTTTGAAATAATACACAATACTTCGAATGTAAACATTTATGTTTACGCCTTTAATAGTAGCTACTATGAGTAAAAGTAAGAAATTTAAAAAAAACTTTAAGCAAAACATCTCCAAGTTTTAAATAATTCACTTTTAATAATAATATTTAAAAAAAAATACAAACCACTTGTGGGTAAAAATACAAAAGGATTACTAAAATACAAAGGATTGTGGTACAAGTGTCATTCACATTTGTTCGGATATCGCACAAACATTGAATCCTGTCTACTTGAGGCCCCCTTTTATCAAAATAATCTTTGTTGCACAGTTATTGTATACATGTTCTCCACATCGTCAATATTATCGTAATCAGAATTCATCATTATTGTTATCAAATCAACAATACCGTTAGCACCACTAATGTCTTTAGATCAACTAATAACGCATTTTTGCAACCATCTGTACTGTTGGAATATTCTATGGTTGTCTGTCTCTTCAAAATTTGTAGAATTCGTGCTTTCCAGCTAATTCTTTCATTTATTAAATGTATGCAGACCATTCTTATGTTCTCAAACTTATAAGCTAGCTGTCGAATATATTTAACCGTCAATTCGAATGTGTATTTTCTAGAAATAAAATATGGTTAACTAGTTCATAATTCATACTAATTGAAATGCTCAAACTTGTTAAGAATTTACTCTTATCGTAAAATGGTTGTTTTTTTATATTTCGTTAGCGCTCGTTCGTTCGTTCTCGGTTTAAGCCTTCTCGTTTTCTTTTTAATACAAACTACTTGTGGGTAAAAATACAAAACTGTCAGTCGGACTTACTGACAGTTAAAAATGTTTTTTTTCGTACTAAATTATAATTAGACTGTCTAGAATATTTTATGAAATAAATGTACTTATATTAATATCTAGATAAAAAAATTAATTTTCTTGTGCTAAAATTTCAATACAAAGCACCTGTCAGCTCTATTGATTGTACCCTGTACAATTTAACGAACTCAATGTGGTCTCACTTACGCCATATGCACCACACGCGGTTAGGACTGTCAGTCGGACTTAGTGACAGTTAAAAACGTATTTCTGTTTCTCATTAAACGTTAGTCGAGTCTGAACAACAGTCTACTTTACCAACCGTGCCCTATTGCACCGTTCAATTTCCATACAAGCTTTAACTATCAATAAATCCTATTGAGAGTCCTGACCGTATGTGGTGCATAGGGGCGTTAGAGAATTTCCAGTCGCAAACGTAATAATGAATATAATCTCAACGAATTAGTTAATTACGAAAACCAACTTTGAGATAGCATAAATCAATTTATGAAGTACTAATATATATTATAACTTTTTTGGTGAATTATATTTGTCGCAAACGTAATAATGAATATAATCTCAACGAATTAGTTAATTACGAAAACCAACTTTGAAATAGCATAAATCAATTTATGAAGTACTAATATATATTATAATTTTTTTGGTGAATTATATTTGTCGCAAACGTAATAATGAATATAATCCCAACGAATTAGTTAATTACGAAAACCAACTTTGAAATAGCATAAATCAATTTATGAAGTACTAATATATATTATAACTTTATTGATGAATTGTATTTTTAGCCAATAGATAAGAAAGTAACATTAATTCACTCAAAAAGGTTTTTTCGCTGTCACACTCTCAATGTCTGTCATATGAATGTTTCCAATAACAAAATGTTTATAACGCTGCTAAAGCTTCGCTTGATGTTACCAAAGCAGGAAAATACTACTAAAAAGTCAGAAATACTGAGGTGTTACGTTTTACTTGCTGGTACAATATTGGCAACTCATACGTTATAAACAATTTGACTGTTTTAATAACAGTTACAACTAAAGATTCAATGATAATAAGAAAATAATATTGAATATATTTGGCGTTAATTTTGTAGAAATTCATTATACACAATTAAATGAAACTACGTGATGTAGTATTATTTCTACTTCCTTTAATTTTATTAAAGAAAAAGAAAGAAAGTAGAAATATCACGTAGTTTCATTTAATTGTGAAGAAAATAATCATTGATATAACTCTCTCATATTGAAATAAATAATAAATACGTTAAACTATCTTCATATTCTAATTATTTATAAAGTCATTACGATGGTCCCACATTTTCTCCGAACGTTGTAAGTCTAAAGGTTACACTAGCGTCACATATAAGTGTGAAAATGGAATAAAATGCAGTTTCAGTAATGCTAAAAATCTCTAATTACAAACTTTGGTGCCGAACAATAATTGCATTGCGCGTTTGAATCAACGTGACCGATTTCTAATGAACTTATCGTGCGAATCGAACGGCTGGAGGATATAATTAGAAGAGTGATTTTAAGGGCCATAACGCACTGTTGACTGGTCGCCGGCAACTCTGTGAACGGCGACCGTGTCAATCCGTAATTTATATACGCCCGTATGCGCCACACACGGTCAGGACTCTCAAGCGGATTTACTGCCAGTTAAAAACATATTTCGCCCGGATACTTTATCGATTGGACTGTGCAACAGAGCACGTCGGTAAAGTAGACTCTTGTTCCGACTCGACCATGGATAAGTTAACCACTGGATAACGCATCAACACAAAATTTCTAGCCGCGCGGTGCCACAATTAGTGGGCAAAGCGATTACGCGCCTTCAGTAAGAAAACGAACGTCACAGTGAAAGTTTCTCGTAATTTAAATCAAAATTAAATAAACCATGCCTTCTTGTGCTATAAAATATTGCCAAAACAGAAGCACTACATCATCACTTCACAAAAACGGAATTACTTTTCACAAGTAAGTACACTGTTAACTATTATTTAAGCAAGTATATATTCGTATGTTACAGTCATATCGCCGGCAGTGATTCCGCCATATTGTTGATTTTTTCGCCACTAGAGATGCGTCGCGCCGTTATCGATAACCAAATCGATACTTTTGTTACTATATACTTTATTTGATTTTATACTATAAACTTATATTTCATTTTATACTTCGTTTTGTTACTATATACTTATATATAACTTATTATTTTAGGTACCCGAACTGCCCGCACCGAAAACAAAAATGGATACAGGTGGCTGGGCAATGCGAGTCATGGTTTCCAACAAAATCAAGCACCATTTGTTCCAAACATTTTGCCACTCATTTAGTAGCAACAAGCCAAAACAAGAAAAGGCATTTATTGAAGTCTGCCGTACCAACCCTATATCTACCGGCACATGTTAGATTTTTTTGAATTCTTTATTTATTAACGACAATTGTTTACATTGTGAAGTCATCTTTTTAGAAGTATAATTCTTAGTCTTATTCTTAAACGATTTTTAATTCTCTGAAGGTTGCTATACCATCAACATCTGGCCAGCAATTAGAATCGACATTATTAAATACGGAAAGTCCTTTACCTACAACCAATACTCAAATTCATACACCTCGGAAAAAGAAAATGGCAGAAACGATCCAGAAGTTGAAGATTACATCAGAGCAAAGACTAAAAAAAATTAAACGACTGCAATATGAAACACGTAAGTTTAAGAAAAAAATTTCTAACTTGGAGGAGTTGCTGAAAAATTTAACATCGAAATCATTCATAACTGAGGAAAATAAGTCAATTCTTAGTAGCGTCGGTGTACAGCCTGCGGATTTAATGAAGCGACAGTTACTTAAGTCAAGTAAAGGATATATTCCAAAAGTAAAACATTCCCCAGCCCTAAGATCATTTGCTTTGACTCTGAACTTTTATTCAGCCAAAGCGTATGACTATGTACGTAAAACTTTCAATACTTGTTTACCGTCACCACGCACTTTAAATAAATGGTACCGCAGTATTGAAGGAAAACCAGGATTCACAAATGAAGCTCTCATTTCTATCAAACTGAAAGCTGAACAATCCAAAACAAAATTATTATGTACACTTGTAATAGATGAGATGGCTCTAAGACAAAAGATTGAATGGATTCCTAACGGGAAACGTTTTTGTGGGTATGTAGATTTGGGAACTGGTGTTGAAAGTGATTGCATGGATGTTGCTAAAGAAGCATTAGTTTTTTTATTAGTAGCAATTAACGCAAGTTGGAAAGTGCCTGTTGGATATTTTTTGGTGAATGGTGTAAGCGGTAACCAAAGAGCTTCACTTGTTTTAAAATGCATTGAAACTGTTAGTGAAATAGGAATAGAAATGGTAGCTTTGACTTTTGACGGATGCCCGTCTAATTTATCTATGGTAAAAATTTAAGGCTGTTCATTGGAACCAGATAATTTGAAGACCAATTTCATTAATCCTTCAACTGGACGACCAATTGCAATTTTTTTGGATCCATGCCATATGCTTAAATTAATTCGCAACTCCTTTGAAGCCTATCGGGAATTTTATGATAACACGGGAAGTAAGATTGAATGCGTTTTTGGAAGAATTAAACAGGTTACAGGAATCAGAAAATTTCCATATGGCAAATAAATTAGGAAAAGAGCATGTTCATTTCAAGAACAAAATAATGAAAGTGAAACTGGCGTCGCAATTATTTAGTAAAAGCGTCTCAGAAGCTCTTATTTTTTGAAGCTCTGTTTCGGGAATGGTAAATTTTTTAAACATTATAAATGACGTTTTCGATGTATTAAATTCAAAAGTTTACCAATACGGATATAAACGAGCCATGAACAAGGAAAATAAGTCTGATTGTTTGACTCTTCTTGAATCCGCTAGTTTTTACTTGAAAACAATTACAACACGAATCTGTGAGCGTCAAAATATAAAAAGTATTAAACTAATAGAGACCAATCGAAAGACTGGATACATAGGATTTTGCGTCTGCATAGAAAGTGCAAAATTTTTATTTGAAAATTTAGTTGATAACCGAGATGCTGTATTAACGTATTTCCCTATGCATAAGGTTAGTCAAGACCACATCGAGCTATTTTTTTCTAATATAATATGCCATGGAGGTGGTAATAATAATCCAACGGCTAGGCAGTTCCAAACTATTTATAAAAAAATTTTAACACACACTCAGCTATCCAACAGTGATCGTGGAAATTGCGTTCCACTAGAAAATATTCATATTTTAAATTGTTCATCGGCGGTACAAAGAATAAATATGACGTCCGAAAAATATAAATTTGTCGACGAAGACGGAAATATTAGCGATAATTTTGAAAATGTTTCACTTCTTGATATCAAATATCTAACACTATCCACATTTTCTGAAAAAATAATTGAGTATGTTTCTGGTTTCATAGTCCATGCTTTAATAAAAACCATAAAATGTGAAACCTGTATTGGTGGACTTATAGCGTCCCAACCATTGTCCAACAGTCTTATAAACATAAAAGATAAAGGTAATCTTATGTATCCTTCGAAAGATGTTATTAAGATTTGCCGTAGATGTGAATTGGTTCTGAAGAAATGCTTACAAAGTAGCGATGGTAAGCACATCAAACCTAAATATACTACTTGTTTCATAACGTCACAAGTTTTGAAATCCTTTATTGGCATAACTTTATTTGAAGATTTATTAACGCACCAATTTGATACAGATCCCTTGTCAAATCATTTAATAGATTTAACCAAAGCGATAATTCATAAATACTTAAATACCAGATTAACTTTTTTGACGAAAAATTATGACCCGACATTTTCCAAACGACAAATATTTAATAAATTGATTCTATTCAAAGGGCAGTAGTAATACGCTCTTAATTTCTATCACAATTACTAATTTTTTTATCACCTTACTTATCAACTAAACAAACGTACCAGGTTTGAAATAAATATTTTTTTTCCTTTCTAAATAGACGCAAACCAATGAAGTTAGTTTTCACATTCAACTTAGTAGTTTATAAACTACTTTTTTTGAGTACTGAGGTTTCCTACCAATTATTATTCCTATCCAGGATTGGAAAACAATTTAAACTTTTAACTAATTTTTTGCTTGATGTATTTATAGCTATTTAAAAAAAGTTGTTTATTTTATTTTGTTTTTTTTTTATCGATTACTTAACATTTTTATCAAGATGTTCTCTTTTATTGTTAATATATTCTTATCATATTTTCAACCAACTTTCTCGCTAGTTAATAATTATATTTTATTTGTTGTCGATTGGAAGAGCTTACTCCTGTAGCTATAAATACGCCTTATGTTTGTAAACATGTATACAATAAATTAAATTAATTAATAATACATATTATATTATTATTGTATACTCTATGCCATTCCGAAAGGGAATGTTTGTAAACAAACATGTTGGCAGTTCAGGCATTATAAATATTTTTTTCTATTCACGTTAATAATATAATATGGATTTATTTGGCTTTATTATTAAAATTGTTTATTTCTCTGAAATTTGTATAATCGACAAGAAATGTTATCCTTTTTTGTCCAGTAAATTTCACAATTCATATTAGCAAAATAACGGAGTAATATGTACATATAAAACATTATTTCGTGCAATAGTTTATTAAGTTAATATAGTGATTATAATTTAATAAAAACCTTCTTTTTATATAACGATGTTTTTAATTTGTTAAAACCCTTACTTTAAAACATATCGAAAACACGTAAGTATCGAGCAAACTACATCTCTATGCTACCCCAAGAGACAAAGCACTGATTGGCTAACGGTGTCACGTGGTGCGTTTACTCTAATGAGTAGTGACTAGCTTGGTTTTCATACAAATGTGTTCTTATGCGCTATCCAGTGGTTAACTTATCCATGGACTCGACAGACAGTTAATCAAGTAAAGAGACAGAAATACGTTTTTAACTGTCAGTAAATCCGACTGACAGTCTTGACCGTTTGTGGTCCATATGGGTGATAGGTGTTTACAAACATAGTCGCCGGTCGCCCAAGCGACTCGGCGAGTCGCCACGCAGTGGCGACGCAAAGTCGCTAGGCTTGGTTTCCCAGCCTAGTTGCCTATGTTTTGGTCTCCGAGAGTCCGAGTTATCGGCGATCAGTCGACAGTGCGTAATGGCTCTAATAGAGCCATAGTAATTCTGTTTCGTTCCTGTAAAATGTGAACTACACATCTTTAATATTCTTGAAATAAGTAGGTGCTATAATGCCGAAATTAAAGTTGTTTTAATAATCAAGCGCTGAAGTGAATTATGAATATTTGAAAATTGTAAACAAACAGTAAAGAAATTAATTTTGAGTTTTTTCCATATTTTAAATGATAATAAAAAACCTTTTTAAATAATGAAAATAAAGGTAAAATAAATACACGTTTTAACTCTTTTTTTTAGTTTGCGTTTATTCAGTGTTTGTTAGTTCGTGGTTCTAACGTAATTTAATTTATGGCTGCCAAAAATAAAATTTAAAAAAATAAGTTGTAAACCGCAACGTTATTAATATCGTCACTGAATAGGTCTGCAAAATTGTTTTTATGTCGTTCTTCTTTATTACCTCTAATATAATTCCATTTAAGTTTAATCATTCAGAATAACTAACAAGAACTAACGAAAACACAAAGATGACTTTTTTTCAAAAATTGTCAAACAATTTAGACGCCTAATTATTTAATTAGGTATTTCGATTTCTGTATTCACGTATCGGCATTTTTGCTGAGAACTACCAATGTGAGAATTACCAATTATTTGAGTTTTGTTTGTAAATTAGACATGAAATATTTGATTTATTTCTTGAAAACCCCATACCCAACTTACAAATTAAGCGTTGTGACATAAAAACAAATGGTTATAAATTGTACTACAACCAATAGCGGATAAGACAAAAAACACAACAATTCATAAAAAACATCACCCTAAACACCCGTATAGACTACGACACTAATTGCGACGCAAATATCTGACACTAATGTCTGGCCGTTCACACATAAGGCGGTTTCGGTTTTGCGACAGTAGACCAAGTATCGCAATAAATGTCGCAAGCGCAGACAGTGGTATTCACACACAGCACTCGATGTATATTCGTGCATACTTTAGGTAGGTGAAATATTCTATGATTTCATTCTCTTACATGAAAAACGAAGGCATAAAACGCTGTTAAACTCAAAATCGAGGGGTTATCAACATAATAATTTGATAATTAAAAAAATATCAATACTGGGCACTTATCGCGATACTGTGTTAAACAATGTGATTTTACGAAAGATCGCTGAGGGATATTCGTGCACACTTTAGGTTGGTGAAATACTCTATGATTTCATCCTCTTAAATCAAATATATGCCATTATACCCTCGGCCATAAAGCGCTGTTAAACTGAAAATCGAGGAGTTAGTTATATTAATTTGATAATTAAAAAAATGTGTAAATAATGGAAAATACTTATATGTTTTGTAATACAAAAACCTGTTGATTTTTTTTGATATTTTCTTGAGCATTTGGAGAACAGAAGGCTGCACTTGTTACAAGAATACTACAGGCTAAAGGGGCGAGGAAAGTTAAGACATCATGAAAATCACGGGCATGCGGTTTAACAAAACCTACCCCGTAGAGTATGTATGCTTTTTGGAAGGCTTCCGTCATATGTGAGTTTGAACTTTTTTATCTTCGTATTTAACGAGTTTATGAAAAAAGTTACTTTTCTTTTATTTCATTTTTCTTTCAAGTAGGGCTATTAAAGTATCTTTTAGCATGTCACGTTTTAACTTGTAATTATTATGAATGAATATTATTATTGTCTACACGTATATCTACAAATAATCAATTAGTCCCTCTTAACGAGGGTCAGAATGTGCATTTTACCCTATAATGACCTCCACACATTTTTATCTTCAACATAATCCCTGATGCTGTAATTAGCCTTTGAAGTAAGCTTGGTTAATATGCTTTTTAAATTTCGCTATGGGGAGGTTTATTAAGTCCTCAGGTATCTTGTTAAAAAGTGGACACTATTACCCAGGAAAGACTTATTAGTAATTTATAATCTAAATTTAATATTATGAATTTTATTTTTATTTCTTGTATTTTGAGCAAGGATATCAGACACTTTAACAAGGAAATTTAAATTCTTTATAATATACAATAGGGTTCATTGATATATAACGACGGCAAGAACCTCTTTAAATAGATCTTTTACTGATTTTCGGGTTTCATATTATATATGGCTCTCTCTTGCAGAATAAAAATAGTTTTAATATCTGCAGCACTGCCCCACAGCATAATACCATACGACATAATGCTATGGAAATATGCAAGATAAAGTAACCTGGCCGTCGCTGCATCAGTCAGCTGCCTAATTTTTCTAACTACAAACGCAGCTTAGCTTAACCTACTAGCTACTGAATGTATGTGAGCGGCCCATTGTAACTTATGATCTAGAGTTATAGCCAGGAAAGTGGCAGTGGTTACTAATTCTAGTACTTCGTTATTTAAAATTACACTGCTACTAAAGTAAGCATAAAATCTAATTAATATCTTTAATAAGAATGAATGGAATGGATTTGTATCGAATCATCTCGAGTCTGAAGGGTCGATGGCCTGGCACGGACAGGATGGGTCCGCATGATGACACGCTTCTAGTTTGACATCACGTCACACCCACGCCGCGCTGTCAACCACGCTTACGTGCCTTGCGTGTCAGCCACTCGGCATACGCTACCAGTTATAGTGTTCAAACTTTGGTAAAAATCGGTGCATATCGTATGAAGTGTTGTTAAGTAAAAAAAATGACAAAGGAAAATTCTCATATTTACAACATTAGTTAATATTTTTTAAAGGACATGAGTACAGATAAACACATTAGCAAGAAGATCGACAGACAAAAATCTCAGGAACACACAAAACCTATTCAATAAAAACAATATTCTCATATTATAACATTAGTTTGTATTGTCTAAAGGACGTGAGTGCAAACAAACAAATACATTAGCAAGAAGATCGATAGACAAAAGTCTCAGAAACCCACAAAACCTATCCAATAAAAAGAATATTCTCATATTATAACATTAGTTAGTATTTTCTAAAGGACGTGAGTGCAAACAAACAAATACATTAGCAAGAAGATCGACAGACAAAAGTCTCAGAAACCCACAAAACCTATTCAATAAAAAGAATATTCTCGTATTATAACATTAGTTAGTATTTTCTAAAGGACGTGAGTGCAAACAAACAAATACATTAGCAAGAAGATCGACAGACAAAAGTCTCAGAAACCCACAAAACCTATTCAATAAAAAGAATATTCTCATATTATAACATCAGTAAGTATTTTCTAAAGGACGTAAGTGCAAACAAACAAACAAACATATTAGCAAAAAGATCGTCAGAAAAAGTCTCAGAAACCCACAAAACCTATTCAATAAAAATAATATTCTCATACTACAACATTAGTTAGTATTTTCTAAAGGACATGAGTGCAAACAAACTAAAACATTAGCAAGAAAAACGACAGACAAAAGTCTCAGAAATTCACAAAACCTCGTATTCTTTCACAGAATTTAAGGAATACAAGAGTGAAACCAATCGAAATCCAATGAGGAATCGTTACGTGATGCGCGTGAATCCACAGTCATATAGAGGAAAATTTCTGAAATGGTTTAATTTTTCCTAACCTATTTATGGATTCTTCAAACAAATTTTTTCATTCTTTGAATATAAGAATTTTTTATCTCTATGATTTTATTACATCTATAGATTAAGCTTACAATCATGTCGACTTGACGCATATATTGGATATCATTAAGTAGCTATCACTGTTGAAACTATGAAAGGGAATGTAAGAATAAAAATTATTTTACTATGCATTCCACGTCCCCGGAAATGGCAAGCTCACTTACAGCAAAGGCAAAGGAAATCGCAAAAAGATTAGCCTCAATTTTTGATAATTGTGAAAGAGGTGAATATTTGAATTTTTGATAATTGTGAAAGAGGTGAATATCCGAATTTTTGATAATTGTGAAAGAGGTGAATATCCGAATTATTAATAATTGTGAAAGAGGTGAATATCCGAATTTTTGATAATTGTGAAAGAGGTGAATATCCGAATTTTTGATAATTGTGAAAGAGGTGAATATCTGAATTTTTGATAATTGTGAAAGAGGTGAATATCCGAATTTTTGATAATTGTGAAAGAGGTGAATATCAAAAAGGTGGTTGAAAAAAAATTATTCAAAATTTTTCTGGTCAACAGGCCATTAGAGATTTCATTTAGGTACTAATGTTAAATATAATCCGTTCCATTCTAAAATAGAATGTTTGTAAACAAAGGGAAATTATATTTCAGGAATGAAAAGCTTTTTCTAATATTCAAGTCAGCGATATAATATGGAATTATTTGGAGTTTTTGATTAAAAAATGTAATTTTTATATTGGAATTGGTTCTTTTTTACAAGGTGTATTAACCATTCACAATTAGGTATATAATTTTTGATGTTCAAACAATCTGCTGGAAATTGAACTTGGCGACTTTTAACCGGGCACTAGCATTGCAACCAGTATTAAAGTTTTTCTAGTGTTATTTTTTTTGTAAATAAATTTGTCGACCATTAAAATAAGAGCAAAATTTTCGCCATTACAAAAAATCATTGCCATATAGTGTGTAATGTATATATGTATATACTTCACTGCAAAATAATATTAATTTGAAAGCAAAATAACACGTTGCAAAGTTTTTTAACTAACTTTACGCCTGAAATCCTTTATTATATTTATTACTAGCTGTGCCCGCGACTTCGTACGAGTGGAATTCGGAGTAAGAAAAAAAGACAAAAAAATCCTAAGGAATTTATTTGTGTTCTTTTTTCTTTTTTCTCTCGGAACTCTATGAGCAAAAAGTTTGCTAAAACGTTAATAGATGACGTTGACAGCCAAATCGGGTTAATTACTGCATACAATACATAACTTAAAACCGTATCCAAATCGGTTGAGCCGTTGTCAAGATTAGTGTACACATCCAAGGTGCGCACAGACAAACATATAAATAGACAAACCGACAACCATACAAAAATACCAAAAACTGTTTTTTAGGCTTAGTAGCGTACTTTAGTAAAAAGCACTTAGTTTTACTTAAAATATATTCAATGTACAGACTCAGTTTTTTTACGATTATATTATATGTACAGATATAGAACCAATCTCGTTTAAGTATCAAGCTAGAAAAATAATCAAATATCGTCTATGTTAAATTTAAATTGAATTATTGCAGCTATATTAGTCCAAGCGTTTTAAAGTACATTATGTGTACAGAATAGTATATATGGGTGTAGGCATCGCAAACGTCGAAATATCGAATATTTTTGCTAAATATTTTATATCTAAAGTTTTGTGTGACGGATAGCAAGAGTTGTTCATTAATTCCTCTAAATTTCACTGTTCATATTAATAAAATAACGGTATAATATTAATATTAATAACATTATTTAGCGTGACAGTTTATTACGTTAATACAGTGATTATAGTATAAGCTTTATTAATATTGTGGCTAAAATATAACAAATTTTGTGAATAGTCACCGAATGATTGGACTAACAATTTGTGCCGTCCATACTTTAACTACCGAATTGGTTTGCTTACAAACATTCCCTATGGAAACGTAATGGAGCATAGGTACTAATAATTTAAAACTAAATCATCTCAGAAACAGAAGCTCAGAAAAGAAGTTTCATGTTATAATTGTTAAAACCAAAATACTAGGTGCACCAAAAAGTAACTTTCTTCGAAAAGTTCATCTGATATCCATATGCCAGATAATTTTTGAACATAATGGAGACGGCAAATTCTTCTTAACTTTTGTGAGGTTCTTCTCAAAAATAGAGTAATAATTTCATGCGTATGACTTCCCTTGATTTTCTTGTTGAAAACTTCTCATAGAAACCTTGTACAGAATATTTGAATAAATATATCAATACTTAAACAAAAATAGTTTTCAAAGTAAAGAATACTTCTGGAGAGATTCGTTTATATATCTTTGTACTCAAGTGCATAAAAAAAAATAAATGTATAAAAAAAAATTAAAAACTGCTGTTATGCCAAATATCCAAATTATATAATTATAACAAGTTGTTCACGTCGTTTACACAGAACACCAAAAGCGGATTATAATATCGAGCGATCATCTGCAATAACATTACGTTTGAAATAATTCTAGTTATGAGCATTGAATTCTTGAAATCACTCAATATTGCTTCACTTACTTCTTTGTTTAAACAAATATTATGGTTAAACTTTTAACAACAAAAGTGCTAAACTAGGACTAAACCTGTAACAGTTTCTGTGTATTGAATATAATACCATTTGCGAACTATTTTTTCCAATATATTCTTAATTAAGTTTCATGTTTGTTGTTGAAAAACAATAGGGTGCCCGCAAAAAAGGTGTTCCATATCAAATTATTATTATATTTAATATGATTTGCAAGAAAACGTATACAAACATGAAATGCACACTAGTTGCCTGTGAAATGCTCGCACGACCTTTGAATTTACAAACTTTTCAATATACTATTATGTTAACATTGTAATGACTTCAAAAAACGATTACCACATTTTATCCACTTTAATACGAGGAAGAAATATTAATAATATTTTTTTTGGTATTGTCCATATTTCAGTAATAATTTCTATTTAAATAACTATATTGTTTACACCAATTACGCAATGAATTTTGGAAAGTGACTTTAGGAGACAAGGGTCACCCCAAGCAATTTCTTTGAATTTTGACAATATTTGTTAACAGAATATTTTTTTATTGTTTTCACATATTTAAGGGCTACATATCACCAACTGTCATTTATTATAGCACAAATCGGATTAAAAAATAATTTTTAGTACCCCTAAATTAATAAATAGTTTAAATAATAAAAATAGTTTAAATGGCGAATAATTATCCTATATTATAATATTTTGTTTTTAACATAATTAAAAACAAAATATTATAATTTTGTTTCCTGAAATAGTTTTGTATCATCAAAGTTCAAAAGTATATAAAATCTTGTCTATCTCGATTTCACGGTTTAGATTTTGGAAGGCTGTGTCAGACAAACGAGCGTACTTATTGGCACCGATAAAAGGAAATATTGAAAACAAAAAAAATGCCCACGTTGTACCTACATAGATACTATATAATATTTTCACTATGCCGATTCTAATTATTTTCTACTTTAAATAAAATAAAAAAACATCGCATCTTCAACCTTTCGTTATTTCGCTTTCAAATATCCTTTGGATTACGCACTTCAGCTTAGTTGAATTTCATATGATAATTTAACGTAGAAATATATACATTCTTACTTTCATCTTCATCATTTTTGTTTTATTATGTTGCTTTAATTTTATAATGCAAAAACATGAAAAAGTAGCAATTATAATACGTTTAAATCTACCTTACATATAGTCAGTGCGTAAATATTTTAATGTAAAAATTATACGTGTTCGTTAATACGAATTCTGACAAGGTCAGGAATATACTCAATGTATAATATCTATATCATAAAAAATAAACTATTCATCATAAACCACAATTACTACCATAGCGAAATATGATATAGCGTCCTCCATAACGTGTCCACAAAAACAAGACTTTGTGAGTCACACTTTAGAGATAGAGTGGAGATAGAAAAGTATATAATAATGAAATAAACGGGAAAATTATAATTAATTATTACGAGTTTAGATATAATATAATAGGAAAGAATATATAATAGTAAAATTGGATTCCGCAAGGAGAATAATGCCCTACAGGAAGACGATAACAGCGCTGGTGTGATGACATAATAAGATTGGTTGCTCTGAAGTAGATACAGGTGGCACAAAACAGAGAGAAATGGCTGAAGAAGGTCAACACCGAAATGGTTGAAGAGTGACGGGGAAAATAGTAGAAAAAAAATTAAATAACTTCCTTTTAAATAACTTTTTAAAATATACCTAATGTCTTAATAATATGGAGACAATTTCACTCATCGACATTATATACACACAATACCAAATTGGACAATAGTACTTACTAAATTGATAATTTCACGAAAATACAAACTATAACATTTTATGTACACGTTGTGAAACTTTTTTCATGACAGAGCTAAATAAATATTGAAAAACGGTAATTAAATCCAATGACAAAAGTAAAACTGCTCAGACTTCCGCCTGAAATTATTGGCAATATCAAAAAATATTATAGCCAATATTGACCTACTCGGGCGTTTCTGTGGCCTTATAAAAACGACACCTCGGAACTGGGCATGCTTGATATCGCAATTAGCAAGTTCAGGAGCGGTCGAGCGGCCGAACGACCGACCGTTGTGGATAATTGCAATGCCAAATTGCAATCAATAATGCAAATGAATTCCATTGTGGCGTTTTTATTGTTTGACACATTTTATTGTCCGTCTAAAATATCTATAGTCAAACTGGGCAAGGTTCTTTTTGGTGCAGATTGTAGAAGGCTGTGATGATAAATCCTTGGTTTCTCAATGCTCGACTGTCGTTTGCATGAGCACTATGAGAACATATATTTCCATGAACCATTTGGCAATGTCATTGGTTAGAAATATCACGAACAGTACTATTAATCATCTTAAGAACCAGGTATAGTGAATGTGCAGTGTCACTCGAAAATGTAACTACTTATTCTTTTCATAACCTGTGACCTTGAAACGTCTACACGACTCCAATTAGGGTACCATAAAATTAATTAGACCTCTTTCATAGCTTGTAGATTCCAATGAAACTACAAAGTATGTAATTTTTTTAAATATATTACCATGTTAGTTAAGATATGAGATAAAAGTAGGAAAAAAATCCTAAGGCACCATTATTTTCGTGTTATACATCAAAATTAAAAAGTGAATTGAAGTAAATTCACAAATTAAATAATTGCTTAGAATTTTCCTTTCAATTTTCACCGTGCCCTAAAAGTTTTCATAGAAACCTTCGACTAAATTTTCTGGAAAGGATCTTATTCTAACTGTACTTTTTCCTTTTAAATTATGTCAATGCTTAGTAACTATATATACTAAAACTTATATTTATAAATTTAATGTTTAGCTTTCTAGCCTCGTCCAATTCTATGACACGTAAGTATATTAGATTTAGATACAACCTGTGAGGTTATAAAGCTATATATTAGGGTATAATTAGCAGGTAGAGTTTATTTTATTCATAATAATTCACAAGGTATAATCAATAATCGCAAATCCTAAAAAGAAAATTGCTTTTAGAAAATGTAAGGAAGTTTGAACAATCAAAAAGTTTTTTAAATTGTTATGTGACATAAACCCTTAACATAAATAGAAAAATAACGGACGCCACCGATATTCGTTGAATAAGTAGAAAGGTTTACCAAATAATTTAAATGTGTACAATATTTATTCATGGTTACTGTAAAAAGAAGAAAAAAATTAAAATATACATAATAATAATAATAATATAATTTATTTGTGGATATAAAATACAGCAGGTAAAGTAATAGATATGTACAAAAATTTTCTTAGGGCTAATGACATAATTAAAGTTAAAAATTAAATTACACGCCATAACCTTAATTTTTTAAATATTTTATCCACAAAAAGGTTACTAGCTCGGCTTGTGCAGTTATGCTATAAGCAAAACCGACACGGCCGGTTTACAGCTAGCACCTGTTAATATACATACATATACAAATATATACTCATACACATATATGTATATATATATATATATATATATATATATATATACACACATATGAAATACATATATACATATACCCACATACACATATACATTTTACACGCATACACACAAACATACACGTACACATACACAATATATAATAATATTAATAATTATTTTAAAATACAGGTATTATATACAGACATATAACTACATACACATTATTACCCATAGAGGAAACATAGCACAAAGAAATGACGATACTAATAATAAATATAATTTAAATCAAATGATTCCGAAGAGCCGATATTTTCCGTTTATTCCGTTTGCATTTGCTGGGTCAAAAGCCACTTACGGATTGACCTTTTAAAAGTATATTTACAGTCGTTGTAGTAAAAACGAGAAGAAATAAGAGACTGAAGTCCGGTCGAAGTTACCTCCTTAGTCTCGTACTTATAATTCAAGGTACTGCTTTTTTAAATTGGTTTATTCATATTTAATTTCACATGAAACAATGTATATTTGAATAAATTTCTTCCTTTATGTATATTATAACACATTTTAATATGGATGAATCTTTATGGACTGTAGATAGCCTCGACTTAATATTCACAATATTATATTTATGCTTAAATTGTATTAATCAAATAAAAGAGATTACTAATGGATTCTCAGCATTCTGTGATGTCCTTGAAGATCATAGACAATTTTATAACTCTGTTCACGTCACCTGCAGCAATTATCTATGGTATTTCTAGTTTGACATAACAAAATAGGTTTTATTCCCCATTAACCGAGAACGCCACAAAAAGCGGACAATAATAAAAACAGTTCAGGCTTATAAATTAATGTCCAATTAGCAATTCGCAATAAATTAACATTAGTCACCAATTAACTATAATTTACACAATTTTATCCGGAAATGCTACCAGACTTCCGGAATTGTTACCGTGTTGCAAATTGTTTAACGCAGCATACATACAAAAGCTTCAGTTTCGATTATAATTGCGAGGTATTCCTGGATTCAAGGAAATAAAGGGACGTTTATTTATTTAAATATGGAAAGTACACATAGTGTTTGGCCCACCAGTTCAAGGATAAAAAAATATATATATAATTATATATATAAATATATATATATATATATATATATATATATATATATATATATATGTACATTTTTCAATTGTTTTATGTTTTCTTAAACTTAACTTTTTTTTCTATTATGCGAGGCCCATTTTCGCCTGTCACTTGTTTCATTCAGTAAAGCTTCGAAATAAAAAGAAGTTGATAGTACATTGAAATAAAAAATTGTGAAGACGGAAAAAACTAGAACTGAATTTGTATCTTGCTCAATTGCTCATTTTTCTATACAAAGTATATTTTTAAGCTGATTTTTTTTTAATTTAAAAAAGTTTAACATTTTTGATGTTTTTATCCACATTTTTTATTTCAGTTTTGGCACCTTTCTTCAACTACTCGTTTTGCTAATTCCTTATGTGGTGTCTTCAAGAACAAAAAATCTGACCAAAACAGACGACCCGTTACGATATAGTTTTAGTGTTTCTGTTAAATTTTATTTTTTAGTTCATCGCTTTATCACTCGTTTTTGTTCGGTTATATGTTCCTGAAAAGACTTTTGTAGCTCGCTTAATTTTATTGATAATGTTAATTAGAGTCATTTTGAGTAGCGTTTTTGCTACTTTATTATATATAAAATATTATTTGGGTATTTAGTAGATAATTGCGAATTTATTTTGGGTGGTACCCATGTGCCGTTGATAGTACGTGATCTATTGATAATGTTGGTTAGGAATATCATTTTGAGAAGCGATTTTGCAACTTTATTATATATAAAATATTATTTGGGTATTTAGTAGATAATTGAGAATTTGTTTTGGATGGTATCCTCGTGCCGTTGATAGCCCGTGATCTATTGCTAATGTCAGTTAGGAATGGCATTGCGAATAGCGTTTTTGCAACTTTATTATACATAAAATATTATTTGTATATAATAGATAATTACGATTTTTTTTTGATGGTACGCACGTGCCGTTGTACCCATACATATATAAATATATATATATATATATATATATATATATATATATATATATACACTTTCAAGCAATAGTTGCACGCTTAAAAAACAATCCAAATTCATTATTTTTTGTAATAATTCTGCTAATTATGCTCATTTTTCTGTACAAAGTATATTTTTTAAGCTGATTTTTTTTTCATTCAAAAAAGTTTAACATTTTTGATGTTTTTATCCACATTTTTTATTTCAGTTTTGGTACCTTTCTTCTACTACTCGTTTTGCTAATTTCTTATGCGGTGTCTTCAATAAAAAAATCTGACCAAAACAGATTAACGGTAATCGATAAAGTTTTAGTGTTACTGTTACATTTTGTGTTCATCGCTTTATCACTCGTTTTTGTTTGGTTATATGTGCCTAAAAGGACTATTATAACACCCTTAATTTTATTGATAATTAGGAAAGTCATTTTCAGTAGTGTTTTTGCAACTTTATTAAATATACAATATTATTTAGGTATTTAGTAGATAATTGCGAATTTGTTTTGGATGGTACCCATGTGCCGTTGACAGCACGGGATCTATTGGCAATGTTGGTTAGGAATGTCATTGTGAGTAGCGTTTTTCCAACTTTATTATATATAAAATATTATTTGTATAATAGTTAATCGCGAATTTATTTTTGATGGTACGTGCGTGCCGTTGATTACCTCCATCAATAGACAATTCATCAATAAATTGCGGACTGTGGCCGATGAGAGATCTTCCTCGCTTGGATAGCTACACGCTTCGTATGTGTATACAACTATACCAAACCATACAAAAATAGAATTTAATAGCTATAGTTTTAGAACAATTGTAAAAAAATTAAAAAATATAAAGTTTTTTGCGAATCTGTGGGGTCTTAAAAATTTTTTATCTTTGATAGCAAGTTTGTTATAGCAATTATTTGTTCCATTTTCTCATCTCATCTACTATTTCGAATTACATCCACCGGTAGCTCAGTTGAGAGCAAAGGCGATCCAGTGCGCGTGGGAGGGGGAAAGGGGATGAGGCCATCTAGTCGCTAAGAAGAAATGATATGATTGTATGTATGCTTGCTGAATTTTGTTTTACACTAAATGTAGCGTAGGTTTTTTATTGTCAATTTCTTCTACGTGACAGTGCCGATCCAATAATTACCTCAAGGCAAGTACATTTTTAATGTTAATTTACAAACTAAGTAGGTACCTGTTTATTAAAGAAAGGAGTACTGCCTCGAACGTCAGTATCTTATTTATTACAGCCCGCGGCGACACCGGCGATGTTGAGAAAAATTTAAAGTCGGAAAAGAAAGAAAGAAAAAAACGTTCCATCTTGTTGGCACTTTGAGCTTTTCGATATTCAAATTTTAAAAAAATATTTACTATGATTGACGGTTTTGGAAATTGCCTCAACAGAGGATATCTGAGCTTATTCATTTAGTGTAAGAAAAAAAATATTTTCGCTTATATGGGTTTACTTGTAAGTAACGAAACACATTTAAAAAACGAAAGCAGAGTATAATTCATAATCTTAAAAATCAAGGCCAACCAAGCGAAACATTAGACAGCATTGTCAATTATTTAATGCAATGCTGATAAAATATTCTTAAAAATTGTAACATATTATGGAGACAACATTAAATACAATTTTTTGTTGAAATAAAAAACGATCAATAGCTGTTTTATGAAATTAAATTCGTCTCTCGGAAGAACATTGATGGGAATAGGTTATGCGGCCTACATTTTTCAAAACGCAGTTAAATCAGACGCAGATCTCGATCAGACGCAGACGCGATTATCGTGAAAATATATTCTTTTTTTTAATTTACTAGATAACCAGTGCAAATTTTAATTAAAAATATTGTCAATAGGTGGCGTTTAAACACATTTGAAAAATAATAATATATTTATTAAATTTTTAATTTAATTTTTGAATTAAAAAATCAATTTTAAATAATTTGTCTATTTTAAATAACGGGGAACATAAACTTTAAAATTGATGTTCGAACCATTAATTTTGATGAAGAATTAAGGGAGATATGGCGTTGCCACTATAAACACCTTTGGGAAATAATATGTGTACTATTCGAATTAAAGTTTATAATAAAGCTGTGTAAGCTTCATCATAAACTTTTGATTCGAAAACTATAGAGTTTAAAAAAACTGCCGAGCTATGGTAAAATCAGACGACTTATATCTGATATCAAAATAGTTTTAAAATATGTATTCATAAATGTATGTGTAAGCCTTTAAACACATTTATTTGAACAACAGTAAATGTCCATAGAGCTTTTTAACATTTACTCAGAATTGTGTTTTTTCATGTATGCACACAGTCAGCGTTATTTAATCAAGCTATGTTGAAGATTGAGAATCGAAAGTATGTTTGCAATTGAAACTACGAGGGAAACTAATAGTCTTAAAGACAATTCAGTTTTAAAAAAAGTTTCTTTTTTATACAGTCCGCAATTTATTGATGAATTGTCTATTAACGAAATGAAAGCTGTCCATTGTTGAATGAATTGTCTATTGACGGATACTGAATTGTCTGTTGAAGAAATGAGAACTGTCACCAAAGGGTATGCAAGCAAAGTATATTTGGAAGAATAGTACGTGTTTAATTGGACATATTTAGATTTAACAAGGTTACCTCATTGAAAGAAGTGCATAAATTAATAGAAGAATTGATTAAATTGCAATAAATAAGTATATTTATTGATTGCAATCATAAAATAGAAGTGTTGATCGTTTTTTTTTATTTGTTACTACGTTACGAGTACAACTTTAAAAATTGGCAGTACCCTGAAACAAATATTATTATGCAAAATTGGCTTTTAAAAATATGAGATCACACTTAAATAAAGAATTTAATAGTTTAATTCTTAAGTTAATAAGTAATTGTTACGATAAAAATACCTTACTTCTTAGGCTCTTACCTAAAAATTGATAGCTCCGAGAGAAAAAAAAACGCTCGCGTTAATTATGCCACCAAAACTAAATGTGGAAAATAATAAACCAAAGATAAATGTGAAAAGTAATTATGTCACAAAACATGCGTAATAGAGCTTCAGCATCCGATATAGTAATGTCATAAATCTATTTTTTGTTATGTCAAAACATGAGTTATTAAGTTAAAAATCTATGTCATTCTATCAAATTCGAAATTTTTAAATGCTTTCGCAAAAAATAGATTTTAACACTCGTGACGTTGCTGCACCGGATGTGTGATATATTAGACTTTATTTCTTTTTATCTTAATGACGTTTTGGATGACATGTAGCACTAATCATATGATTGGCGACTAAGATCACAAGACTCCTTTTAAAACGGCGAGTGCGTGCGTGCTGTTAATAATGGTATGAGCGTTCCGGTAGATTGTTCGCTATGTAATCTGCCAATTACTGACATGACATGACATAAATTAAATAACACGTGCGAATATCATGATGCGCTCTTTTCATTCACTGTCGCTATCACCTTTTTAGACGTTCGTAGTTCTAACGAGAAATCTTTATAATTGCTATTAGTCTGCCACACTCTTCTGGATCTCAACATAAAATTCCGTTGGCAGATTTAACCAAGAAATCTATATTTAATAATGTTATATATGTCTTTAGCCCGAAACAAGTTGCAAGCCATGTGAAGTCCAATATAGTCCAATGACTAGGTACATTCAGAAGACGTTCCACTTTACTTAATACTTTGCAGGTTTAGGATTTAGGACTGTCAACCTAGATTGAAATTGTACATAAAATAAATTTCCTGATAATTAAATAAATTGGAATAGATTGGCGTAATTATACAATTATAAATTAGAATTTTGAAATGAACAAAAAAGTGATTGTTTACGCAAATATTTTGAGCGAACTAAAGTGTACTTTATCTCGAACGAACTAAAGTATACTTTATCACAGCGTTCACATTCGATCACGAGTAGAGTCTACATAGATCCAGTTGCATATTTGACTGTTTAGTTCGATCGTTTTTTTTTACATATTTTCACATATTGTAATAATTCTGTATATTTTCGAAATAATTAATTCTGATGACAACTCAATCCCCGAGTTACTACTGAAAATTCGAGTCACTGGCACCATAAACAAATCAGAAAGCGCTTGTAAAGGAAAGGGATAATGGAACTTATTTAATAAGGAACTTGTCAATATATATATACCAATGTATGGTAATAGCAAAACTAAATCGTATCCTTGATGTGATGAACTAATTTGTCCGAAGCTTTGAAAGAGATTGCTGATCTTAATATTTATCTCTAATACAAGATAATTTCTCACTATTATACTATTATTCTTCATTTTTAGGGTTCTGTATCTCAAAAGGAAAAACGAAATCTTTATAAGATAGGCGACGTGTCAATCTGGCCATCTGCCATAGTCGCTTGTCTCAGAAACTAATTGATTTGAAAGAATTTTGCAATTTTGCATTGATTTGAAATTTTGCATAGTAATAAAACACCGTCATCGTCGCCGTGGTCTGTTGGGTTGATCACAAGGCATACGGCCTTTGATGGCGTGGCGCAGCGCGGGGACTCGGGTTCGATCCCCGGCCGCTCCTCGAGCGGGACTGGACTGGTGTTATGGTTGACTGTAAGAGATTGCTCTCGAGCCAATAAGTCCGCCATATGTATCGATTAGATACATTAAAGTAGATTAAAAAAAAATAAATAAAACATTAATCCGCACATATTTCAGTAGCTAACCATAATCAAATGTACATGTAACTTTGAAGGGTGGAAAATGAATTGCTTGAAAACACTTTTGTTTTTAATTCTATGTATAGTGTGGATAATAATAAGGGATAGAAAGGGTTAATAATAAGGGCCTGAAAATATATTCAGAGAATATTGAAAAATATGCAAGAATATATGCTTATGAAATAATAGTATTTTTAGAAGCCTATGCTAGTTGAAAAACTATAGTGATTATACAAGATTTAATATTTTTTTTAAATATGTGCTGTTTTTTACGCCTATGAAAAATATAGTGTGAATTCTGCTCCTGCTTGACAGGTTTTTATATTTATTATATTGAAATTTTATTTATGCATTTTTTCTAGTATTCTATTCGGAGTTTTAACTTTGCTCATGTCTGTGTGCTCTGTCCGTCTTTTTTACTTTTTTTGCAGCATATCTCTAAAGATATAATATACAAAATTATGAAAAAAAAATATTTTTTTTATTATTTCATTTGCAAAGATTGAAAAAGCTGAGTTGGGCTACGGTTCTACCCTGACATACTTCCTGCAATGCTTGTCTGTTTGCGATAATCTTTAAATTATACCTCGCTAAATTCTTTGAAGGCCAATCCATTTGAGTTTTCGAAACGAGGCGTCCTATAAGGTTCGGATAGATTAACAATAGATACTCGTAGATACTTCTGATGACTAGATACTTCTAGCGAATATAAATACTTTTACTTGGGGAATATAGCTACTTTTCCTGACGACTGATATTTTTTTCGATATATTTGGCGTTAATTTTGTAGAAACTCATTATCACTAAATTTTTATTCACAACTAAATGAAATTTTGTGATGTGGTATTATATCTACTTTATTTAAATTATTAACCACGGCCTAGGTTTCATTGTATGACAATATCTTCAGGTGGGCAATTTGAAGAGAAATCTCTTCTATCTTATGCCAAATATATGGGTTAATAAGATGTATTACTTCGCCAAATTTCAAATTTGTCCATCGCACAGTTTCAGAGATAATCAGCTGTGACAGACGAACTGAGACAATTAAGTGATCTTATAAGGATTCCGTTGTTCAATTTGTGGAATGAATTTCTCACTTATTTCTCACTCGTGAACTTATTATGTTTGAGATATTTTGCTATATTATATATCTTACTATCTGGAATTATATATCTTACTACCTTACTATATTTTACTATCTGGAAATTTCTTAACATAATCTTTCTGTTCCAATAGATTTGTTAAGACTTTTTCAACTATTCTACTGATAAAAAAGTTAGACACAAGTCTAAATTTGTATGAAATATTCAACGTAGACCATTTGCAAATATTACGTCATATATACAAACAATGCACTGGCTCCAAGGATTTCTTCTAATGGGGCAACTGTGACCTTCGGCAATACGTGTCCTGAAATGTATAAATTACATAATATAGAAAGAAAAAAACGAGTTCTCGGTACAATTGCAAATTTTATTGCCACCGTATGCGACTGCAATTATTCCGGTCGCTGTACTATTAAAGAGTAAATTGTATTTCCTTATTGAAAATTCTAATAGAAGCAATTTTTTGTTATTCTAACATAATTACATGCACTGGAGGTACGTTTTTTAAGTAGTCGCGATTTTTTTATAAAGTTAATATTTACCTGGGAGGAAGTCAGGCACTGCATGAAAATGCATATACAACGAATGTTTCTTAATTTACTCCTAATATAAATATTTAATTCCAATATAAAAATTTTAAAATACTAGTGTTAATAAAGTCGCCCATTCGTAAAACGTCAGTAAAACAATTCATTATCGGTCGTGGCACCAAAGCCTAGCGGCAAAGCGGCCAAAAAGTCTGGAGGCAAGGCGCAAAAGAACATCACCAAGTCTAACGAGAAGGAGAGGAAACACAAGCACAAAGATAGCTACGCAATATACATCTACAAGGTTCTGAATCAGGTTCATCCAGACACCGGAATTTGGAGCAAGGCCATGGGCATCATTAACAGTTTTTTGAACAATATATTCGAACGCATCACCGCCAAGATGGTGTAAAAATGAGGTACACATTTAAAAAAATATGTTATCCATACCTCAAAAAGATAAAACGATTTATATGATCACTCACATGTCAGTCCGTCTTTCAATCATTCACTAACAGTCATTAACTAACTAATGAACTAAGGGGCGTCCTTTTTGAATGAAATTAATTTTTTAAATAATTATAAACTTTGACCATTATAGGACATAATAATTTCAAATGGTGCGATGTTTTATAATTCGTAGGATTTATTGTTGTGCCAAAGTTCAAGTTTCTGCATCAGGCTCTTTCTGAGAAAAACGGCTATGATTGAAAGACGGACAGATGCGTGAGTGATCATATAAATTGATTTTCCTTTTAAGGTATGGAATCCAGAAAAATGTTATATGGATTCTAATTTTCATTTTAAAATACATATTCAATGATATGATGTAAGGCGATAACACGTGGATGGACCGGACGATGTGACGAAATCCTAAAAGTTTCTTGTTTCTCTACGGAGTCCTAAAATTGTAAATATATTTTGTATATGGTATATAGTATAGATGTAATTCTATAATATTTATTATATTCATAATAAATATTGCAGAATGATACACAAATCCAGAAAAATCTTAAAACCTTCGAAAAAGTGAAAGAGGAATATGAAGAATATGAGATAAATCTGGATTGTGAGACAAATACTGGTACTGCAAAAATCAAATCAAAGAAGCAATGGAAATATATATATATATATGTATATATATATATATATATATATACATACATATATATATATATATATATATATATATATATATATATATATATATATATATATATATGAGCCAGTAATAAATCCAACTAATAAGAAGTTGCTACATTTAGACGAAGCATTAGCAGACTATATGTGACTTGTCAAAAGTTCGAAAAGGGATGCTACATCGTCGGCGAGAATCTAAAGACATAAATCTACCCATTAACAGTTTATTTATTATTAAAACTTTATCTAAGTCATCCTTGATATGGTTTAAAAAATTATAGTTAGCAGCCAAGCTTATGAAAATTTCAGGCTTACAATTACTTTGCGGAAAGTTCCACAAATCTGCATCTGTAACAAATTCCACAATCTCATGAATAAGTGATACACAATCTGTCATACTTGTGCAGTAAGAACAAAATCATATAAAAGTAAATGGGTTGGTTTCCAATGCTGCAGTTTGGGCGTTTCATATAATATAATTAATATTATCATTCCTATATAAAGATATAAGAACAGTACATACTAATGGTTATGGATTAACTCATTAAATGATTACGAGCTTCTCCATTTCAGATCAAAATTCCACAATCATTTCTGAAATCCTTTTACAGAACTGGTTATCACCATTATGGTATTCATCGTTGGTACCCTTTGGAGTTCTTTTCGTTCTAGAATCCGACCAGATACAATAAAAACGAGAAACTACTATTAATTATGTTTGAGTATGCCAATTATCCCTGAGAAACCAGGCTCCCATTCATCACATTTGTGATATTCATCTCCTTTACGACTGTCTAATTCGCTCCGTCAACTAATGAATATATATGTATATAAAAAGCCAGTAAAGTCCACCAGCGACATTGGATTACCAATGATCGAATCACTATCGTCACTGACACGACCTCTCAGAGTCTGATTTCCAGATCGAAGATGTGTTGTAGTTATGGAAGATCAAATGACGATAAAAACTTTACACAAACTTCGCGAGAAGTGTTTCAAAAACTACGATTCATCGATGTGATTGTAGACATCTGAATGACATCATAATCCAAGAACAAAATTGTCCATTATACATAATACGATTGCAAAAAATAACAATGTGTCAATGAAAATAATAATTCAATTGCTCATTGAATTTGAAAAATTGCTAAGAATTATTTATTATCATTACTAATTTTTAATATTGCTTTATGCTTATGCTTAAATGTATACGGCTCTCCGGAGAAGTACGTATATCTTGGATAGGAGATCAAAATAGCTTGAATGTGAATTTTACTGCTGAATAGAAAGCTCGCATATTCGACACATATATCATTCCAATTGTTACTCATAGAGTCGAAACTTAAATCCTTTGCAAAGGATACGTCGTCAAGCTGCGAACAGCGCTAAGAACAATAAAAAGGAAACTAATAGGAGTAACACTACACAACCGTAACATATTATGGCTGAGATACGAAGCAAAATCACCGATGTTGTCAAGCAAATAGCAAAACATAATGGGGAATGGGCTGGCTACGTAGCGCATAAACGTGAATCCTGGTGTAATGTTTGTTGAGTGGAGACCATGGGTTAAAACGCGCTACAGGGAAGCCACAGATGCGTTAGCGTCGTGTCATAAAAAGAGTCGGTTGTTCGAAGTGGATACAGGTGATGCAGGATAGAGAGAAACGACACAGACTAAAGGTGTCTTACATTAAAATGAAAAGAGCAAAGGAGAGAAAAAAAAGAAGAAGCTTATGGTTTTTTTAAATATTTTATAATGGTAATAGATTAACTCGAATCGTAAAGTTTTATTTAAGGGTTGCCCTACACGCCAACAAATAAGGACTCATTCGACTCTACAGACCTGACCTCTACGAATGTCGATAGTCGCATTTTTGATAATATGCATTTTTTTGTTATGACAATTCCAAAAACGTTATCTGTTTGTTCATAAAACGTAGCATTTGAGTGGCTTTTAATATGGTGAAATCAAGTGCAATTATGTTCTAATGCAGTTAATTTATAACGTAATTTCTCTATTTAAAAGCATTTTAGCTTGTGCATCGACTAGTATATTTGTAAGCAGTTATGAAAAGTTTTAATGAATTTGACTTTACGAAAATTGTTACGACAAACTAATTGGCTAGTAATGTTTTAAGAATCTTTTTCGAAACATTATTTTCAGATGTTACATAGGTACAAATATTTTTTGTAAAAGCGTTATGTTATATATATATATATATATATATATATATATATATATATATATATATATATATATATATATATTAACATAAATTCAAATGTAGATAATATCAGGAAAATCAACACTAGTTTATGGTTATTTTCAAAATTAATTTTTGCGGAAAGTATATATACATTATTTATTGTAGAGACCACGTCCAAATTACAGATTTACTCAAAGCATTTAACATGAACACATATCATAAAAAAAAATTGTCAAAAGTATAATAAAAACAATAAACGCTGAAAGCAGAGAAAAACATAGTAATTTAAATTGATACTACACTAACCAATCACACTGATCAATCAGGAACTACCAAGCAACTCCATAATCGTATTCCTTAAGCGGTCGACGAAGCTGAAAAAAATATTCACTCTGAGTGGTTCTCGAAATACTGCCTTGATCAATATGAGCGTGTGGAAGGCAGATGAACGCTGCAGGATATTCGTGCCCGCTCTGTTCAGGTGAAGTAAACTGTCACTTCGTCCTCTCACGTAACAGCCAGGAGCAAAAAGCGTTATTAAACTCAAGGCCGAGGATTATCAATCTAATAATTTAACACTTAGCAAAAAAACGCATTAACAAAAGCATTTCCCGTCAGATTTGAAGAGAATTAGATCAGATCTTTCCCATTACAAATTCTGAAGGAATAAATAATAATGGAAACCGTACATTTAAAAATAAAATATATATTATATTTTTAAATATTTTCTCTAGCGTCAGGATATAATTAGCTTCATACAGACAACATATGACTGAATTCGTCCAAGAATATTACAGATTACAAAATTAAATAATATTGCGATACATTCATGGAAGCTGTGGAAATGCCACATGACAAATCCTAATACCACGTAGACCTTCTGACAGGTATTCTGTACTTTAACTTACGTTCGATTGTTTTGTTTTATTCGTCCAAAACTTATAACATTAGAAAGCTTACACCGTGGAATTTCTCGTAAAGTTTCTTGACGTGTACAGTTCTTACAATCATTATTTTGAACAGTGTTTAACTGAAAAACAATTCTGTAGTCCGACTTTGTAACAAGAAATGAGTAAAAACAGGCAATCTGTAACAATAAACAACATTGTTAGATATTCTATTTTAATGTCGCTATAATGGTTGAAAGTTTAACTTAGAAATGCACACAGCACACTACATCTCCCTTTATTTTACTCGTTAATGCTCATTACCCACACGTTAGGAAAATATAGTTCACGTCTATGTCTATCCAAACACTATAAGCTGTGCCATGGTGAAACTTTCATATCAGGCAGATAAATCATTTTTGTGCCAAATCACAAAAAACAAATTGACGAAACTCTCCTCTTTATAAAATTAATATGATTTTCCATCTTTGCGTCAAGGCACAAAAGTTCCTAGATTTAGTTGGCAAGCTTATCCTCGTTAGTATTGCACCTAATCCGCCATGATTATTTTTCTATATGTTCTCATTATAGACGTACGTTTGAGTTAGGATAAAAGTGCAGTGTACTCCAGTTATGTTTTTAATTTTTTCACAGCCCTCTTTTTGACACGCCCTCTCATACTTAAATGTTTCGCACAATCAAAGCTTTCCGTTATTCAAACGAAACTACTCTGTAAATGTGAAGCGGGTTCATCGGAGCCCTCGGTATCCACAGAAGGATCGCAGGGATCCGCTAATTATGTATGTTTCTCATTGGATCGTTTGAAGTCTTGGCTATTAAATAATCCCACAGAAACTAAAATCAACATTTTGGAATAACTTAATAACTGACTGCATCTAAATGGCCCATTAAGTTAGTACAGTGTGTAGTTGTACTAAAAGTTATAATTATGAAGAAAAAGCTATAGTTTACCTGCAAATAATAACTTGTTTCGCTGCTGTTTAATGTTGGGGTTTCGTGAATAATATTACCTTGATGTTAATGTTTTAGGTTGTATGCAGCTAATTAAGTCTACGTACATTGGAAAAATTGTTACGTTTTATATATATACATATATATATATATATATATATATATATATATATATATATATATATATATATATATATATTCACACACACGTACACAAGGATGGAAGTTCTTATGGATATTATCAAATAAAGTAAAAAAAAATTAGAATTTTCTGCAATTTCCACGCGTTTGAAGTCGCGGATAAAATTTAGTATAATAATATATTTATATTTCAGGTTTGATACTGTTATGGACTTGCTTTGAAAAGTCATCGGTGTGTGAAGGAAATTTGAAACGATATACATTAGGCAAATAATCCTAAAAAGTAAAAAGAGGCAAATTTTCAAACGCCAGTTGCACAATTTGAAAACTCCTGAAATATATATTTAGAGGATCCTTGATACTTTAAATATTACGGCTTTATGTAAACATATTGATATCTTCAATATTGGTTACAACAAGAGTTACTGAAACCGTTTCCTTAAAATGACTATGCTCTAAAAATAACGTAGTTTTTAAATGACAAGACAAAACGGTTACTGACCACGAATATTAGGCGATGATATTTTAAACGTCAGTTACTTGCATGACAGATAGTCAGTCTTCCATTGTTTTAGACAGTACCAAACCCAAAGTAAGACAAACGTCACACTCAAGTGAAATATTCGTAAAATTCATGGGAGAAAAGTTTCAATTTAGCTCACATGGAACAATAACGGTGGTCTGACAAAATGTCAATGTCAAGCCACGACGAACACATCGACAATAACGGTTCGATACTAAACCGTAGACAATAGACAAAGACGAATGCGAAATGCAAGGTTGAACGCGCGCACGCGGACAAAGGACTTCTCGTCAATGACTAGAGCCGCAGAATTGAATACACTTTAAAACAATATAGGTTTTTATATCGATCTTGCTAATAGTTTGTCACTTACACCACTAACCCTTGGAGATTTAGTCAATAACATTCCTAACAGGAAAAAGTCACAGCCTAAACGCTTGCAGTGCGTAACTTTAACATAGCTTTTAAAGGAAAAATGCTAATACGAAATACCTTCAAGGTAAGTTTGCAAAAGTGGGCTTTCTTTAACTGCAAAACGAGTCAACTGTGAATGTGCCAACAAATTTAAGTTTTTTGTTGACAATTTTTATTTATAATTTCATCTTAAATCTTAGGGGTTCTCAACATCAAAAAGCAAAAATATTTGTGATTATTCGTCTTTTTTTATCCATCTTCAGATTTTTTTTAACACTTTGGACACACAGAGTCTAGAAAGTGAACGAAAAGTATATTTGGTTAGAATAGAAAAGTTTCTAAAATTTTAAAAATTAGCAAAGACAATATTCTTTTATTAGTCAGAAAGAATAGTTTTATTTAATGGGAATCAAATGCAGGCATTGAATAAAATCTAATAATGTATTGCTTCTAAAAATGTATGTATATTGGTCATTCAACCAAATAGAATTTAGATTTTATAAAACAGTTCAATCATGTATTTATGTATGTGCGATGTAAATAAATGCATTACAATGCTTAAACGCTATTTATGAAGAACGCAGATGTTCATACTAGCTACAGATTTTCTACTACTAACGCGTAACCATATATTTTCACATCACTCGGTTTTGATATTATTTTCAATGATATATTAATTGGGTATTTGACAATTTTTTTTTTTATTTCTTTAATCATAATTTCAAGGTACAAGCTGATGAAGAGTGAAATTTTTTTTTAATAATCTTAAAAATTGATCGAGTTATAAAAGTTTAAATTTAACCTTTAGATAAGGACGGCAATACTATGTTGTGAGGTCATTTTTAATATTGTACATCATATTCTACAAGAGGAAAAGAGACAGGGATATACCCAACTCTATCCGTATCTTCAAATTTAAAAGCTGGCATTAATTTAGAAGCTATAACTTGCTTATTTTGAAATCAATTTTTGAATTTTTTTCAAGACTGGTTTTTAATTAAATTATATTTCACCGTATTGTATGAGAAATATCAAAATTTAGAATGAGTCAACTACCGTATTGTTAAATTAAAATTCACACGGATGGACTTCTTTTATTTTGATAATACTTGCAAACAAATAATTGCACTTATAAGTATCTTTATTTAGTGTTAGGATGCAATTTTTATAAGAATATTCTTTATGCCAAGCAAAATTTCATTGGCAGGTAATTACTGATTTGATCATGATATAATTTATTTCTATACATAATAATCCAATGAAAGTTTAATTGATTCCTCGCATACAAATCGCACATCGGTGCTTCAGTGCCATACTTGTCATTTCGACTCTGAAATTGAACAACGTTAAAGGATACAACAGCGCGGTATGAGTTATTTTTTAATAATTTAGATTTATGGCGATACTCTTAAAATAATTACAAAACATCTTTAAATAATTGTGTTTGGTAAAATTTTAATGAAATAGAATTCTACCAAACGTAGGTTCGTTAAAATTGTATGTGTCATTAAAATTGCATAATTCCCTTGAAGGTGAAAAGAACATATGCACAACGATAAATAGAGGTGTACATGTATATCCTATAATGAAGCCAAGTATTGCTTTCAAAGATTCAAGGAAGAAAATTTCGGTTTCTCTGATAGTACTAATCTAGAACGACCTCCTACATTAAATTTAGAACAATTAAACAGCCTTATTGAAACAGATCCCTGGTTTAGTTCGTTACCCTGGCAGAGCTACATCGTGATCTCGTATTACAATAGAAAAATAACTGCATGCTGTGGGGAAGAAAATTTTGGCTACCATTCGAACTAACGCTGTTAAACTGATATCAATTTATTAGTTACCAACTCAATAATAAGAATCACATCCTGATTAAACTGCCCGTTTGGCGCGGTCTGAAAAGTTATGCTAAATCCACCATCTTTAATAAACTTTAAAGTTTAACATCTTGTGAACCATTGATATCGCGACAAAAATATTTTATTAAGGGGCTATGAATTCTCTATAGTCCGTTTCATAGAACCAGTTACGTGTAACTTAATCTTTACGAGTTATGGTACATGAAAGTTTGCAAAAAGTTGTTTTTTAAAATCATTGCGAAAACTACTAATTGTAAATTAAATTCTGAAACAGCTACCTTATAGATTACTAATTTGTAATAACAGTTTACGAGATATAACGTATCAGATTTCAAAAAGTATGTTTTGCCAAATCTCTCCTTACGTACTTACCAAATATAATAATGGACAATTGCACTGTTATAGAGTATTAAATTATAATAATAGTTTACGAGATATAACGTATCAGATTTAAAAAAGTATGTTTTGCTAAATATCTCCTTAAGTACTTATCAAATATAAAAATGGACAATTGCACTGTTGTAGAGTATTAAATTATAATAATAGTTTACGAGATATAACATGTCAGATTTCTAAAAGTATGTTTTGCTAAATATCTCCTTAAGTACTTATCAAATATAAAAATGGACAATTGCACTGTTATAGAGTATTAAATTATAATAATAGTTTACGAGATATAACGTATCAGATTTCAAAAAATATGTTTTGCTAAATATCTCCTTAAGTACTTATCAATTATAAAAATGGACAATTGCACTGTTGTAGAGTATTAAATTATAATAATAGTTTACGAGATATAACGTATCAGATTTCAAAAAGTATGTTTTGCCAAATCTCTCCTTACGTACTTATCAAATATAAAAATGGACAATTGCACTGTTATAGAGTATTAAATTATATTAATAGTTTACGTCTATTGTCTCTCGATACTGTTTAAAATACTTAAGTACTAACCTATTAAGATCAAATATAAAAATACTTAAGTACCTATCCAATATAAAAATGGACAATTGCACTGTGATAGAGTATTAAATTATAATAATAGTTTACGTCTATTGTCAATCGATACTGTTTAAAATACTTAAGTACTTATCTATTAAGATCAAATATAAAAATACTTCAGTACCTATCAAATATAAAAGTGAACAATTGCACTGTTAAAGAGTATTAAATTATATTAATAGTTTACGAGATATAATGTGTCAGATTTCAAAAAGTATGTTTTGCCAAATCTCTCCTTAAGTACTTATCAAATATAAAAATGGACAATTGCACTTTTATAGAATATTAGACTATAATTATAGTTTACGAGATATAACGTGTCAGATTTCAAAAAGTATTGATTTCAAAAACATCGTTTACGACACAAATATCAAAAACAAATTTTAAATCAATCATACCATTCTTATAAAAAATAACTTGGCGATATAAGCAAGTACGGGTTTGATGGCAATAAACATTTACAAAAAACGACTATATATTTTACAAAAAAGTTTTAAACCCATTCCTATCCAACCAACCAATCGAAGTCAGTAACAAAGTTAACATTTCTTTACTGCTCAGGTTAAGAAACCAATGATCATAATCCACAAAGAGCAGGTTTAACTTGCTAATTATTACCGAATACCTGTAATAGAGTGTATTTTCCCTCTCGATTGTACGGCAGGTGCGGTTCATAAACTGTATATTGACGCCAATTACATTTGCAACATATCTTAAATCGGTAACGCTGCAAACAGGCTATTTCGACACGCAAGACGCAATTCTCGTTGCCGATGTCGAAAACGTATTGCAATATCTTTAAATCTACAGACCATTTTACAGACCATATGTCACTTCAATCAATGTTATAGAAAAATCAACTTTTTTATAGGAACATTTATAAATATACATAATAAAATCTTATAGCCTTCCGCAAAATGAATGTTTAATCATTGTGGCTGACTAGACAATATTTCTCTTGCTTTAATTTAAACGCTTTTAAAAACTTCACGCTAAAAAATCTAATAAATTATTATAACAAAAATTAATTATTTATAACAAAATATGATAAACAAGTATAAAGAATTAAATTTTGTTATTATTTGCATTATAACAAAAATTAATTCTTTATACTTGTTTATCTATTACACTTTGAACGCTCGCCATTATTACGCGTATTATGTGACGTTACCCTGCATTGTCGTAAATGGAAACTGGTTCAATGTCGTAAATGGAAGTTGAACTTTAAATGGAAGTGAAAATGGAAGTTGAACTTTGTGATTTAAAAGTAACATATAAATAAACAATGAAAATTTAAAAAAAATATTGTATCGTGCCAATGTGAAAAATATAAAGTTTATTACAATAAATGAACATTTTTTAAAGTGCCGACAACTATTCATGCTAGATAGAAGTCATGTAAAGTGAGGAGGCAATTGCATGTTATATTATAATTTTAAAATGTCAAGAACTGTCAAGAAAAAACTAGTGAAATACTTAATAACGTTTTAGAAACGAGTATGAAAAATAACTTAACTTCATAAAAAAATACATGATTTCTTATTTGTTAGATTAATGACTTTTGTCATTTTGTTTTGAGACTATTTCAGTAATAAACTCGAATTAAAAAAGTACTGACATGATTAACATACTTAAAGTTTCAAACGCTTTTAGGAAATTTTTTTCTTCTTTAATTTCTGTAATTGTTTTTATGAATATGCTTATGTTTAATATTGTTCAATTTTCTTTCTTATTTGCATCTGTGGTACTTTAGTGTCACAAAAATGACAATTAAGTCGAAAAAATTACAAGTAGTTTCATTGAAAATATATTTTATTAGATGATTTTTTTCATAAAATAAACAATAAGCGGCAATAAAACTATCCACGAGAATTTTCTGCGCAAGTTTTCCTTTGATTAAATATAGGCAATAGTGTTTTGGCACTTGTTCTGACGAAATTTGTAATAATACCTTTTATCTCTATTTCTCTTTCTACCTCTGTCTCCCTGTCTCTCCCTAGCAGGTCCCCAATTACTGAGTATCGTGGTCACAGTGTTTATTTAGTCAGAAAATCTGTTTCTATCTATTCCGGTCCATAATCGCCCTTACCGTCTGATAGAATTTGCTGGGGACAATTACTTCTTACACTTGCTCAGACCACCGTGTTGGGGCTCAGCCTCGTATTTTCATGCCTTCAGTAGTGCCATCAGTGACTAGCTTTTCAATACTCTCCTCTTCCCTTTGTGTAATACGGTCATAACAGAAGTAAACGTTGTTGACCTAGATGAGCTAAATTTATACAATTTATTAAAATAATATTTATATATATATATATATATATATATATATATATATATATATATATATATATAATATTTGTACCAAAAATGTTCTGTGACAATTTCCCGCTTAAGCATTAGACATTTCAGAGACATGACATCCAAAATTATCTCATTTTGAAGACTTTCTGACCGACTCACCTATTAAAGTGTACAGGGTAATTTTCGTTGAACCAGTACTTTAAAATTGGGCACAATTGTAGGTATACCAGTAAAGAATAAAATCTGAAAAATATTTTTTCTTACCAGAGCCTTTATCAATAAACTTATTAATCACCTCAAGTATTAAGCGTAATTCGCCTTTTTTATAGGACCCCGAGGAAGTATTGGGGTAAAATAATTTAAAAGAAATAACTATGTACTAAACACACTTTGGATTATCTTAAATCTTAAAAATGTGGCCAACTACCCTTATTTATGAAAGAAAAGTTGGTTGTGTGTCTAACTTCTTTAGGAAAAAGAGAAAAGTTCCCATACCCCTCAATAGGAAAAACTGAACGGTTGTGAAAGCGCTCAAGTTTCCCTCTATCCTCCTGTCACGGTCGTTTTTTTATAAAACCGCTTGAAATATAAATGTGAAGTTTGGCTTAGTAATAATGTGTATTCACCGATACATAACTCAATAGCTTACACTTAGAAAAAAGTGTGTCGAGATTTTAAAGCCGAAGAAGGGCAAATTAATTTTCCGAAAAATAAAAATTAATATTGTTATACATATAGTGTGTGTGTCATTTGAAAGGGTTAGTTATAAGTGTCTCAAAAATACAATATGCATGTAATATGCGTGTACTTGGTTTCGTGGAATTAACTATTAATTTGTTATATACGCCCATATCTTTTTCAAATTAAAAATTAGTACAGCCGGTATTTTTAAATGATTTATTTTATAGTAATTACGTTGAAGCAAATTACTTTGAAGCATAACCATTTATGATGTTACAACGTCCACGTTATACAACTTACGTTGTGACAGTTGACCTTGACCTACATCTTTCATGTTGGTTGGCACACATTACTGCGACTACAGATCATGCATTTACAGACTTTCACACTCTCGCGTGAAAGTCTGTAAATGCATGATCTGTATTGGGCTCGCTCGGTATTAGTTCTCTTTGGCGTATCTTAAATCTGTGAATGTGACCAACTTCCCACATCTATGAAAGCAAAAAATACCACTAACTTCTTTTAGGAAAATATTTGGGAATACGTTTTAAGGTTCCATACCTCTCAATAGGAAAAACTGATCCCTTGAAAGAACGCTCAAGTTAGAAAATACCAATTGTTAAGAAATAAACAAATGAATAACGAAAAAATATTAAGCAAGTTTGTAAAAAATAATTATTTGCATATTCACAGCTCAATTTAAAAAATGTATATTTTTTCGTTGTTTCTTTAACATCTTTATTAAAAATCTTCATGTTGATTAAACATCTTCGATGTATTTGAACATCGACATCGCCGTACCACTTTAAATACAATGCGATTAGGTACGAATGGAACTATACGTAGCATAATAAAACACAGTCCATACTTTATTAATCAAATAGAAAATAATTCTGCACAGACATTTAAAAGGAATACTAAATAAAAAAAATGATATGGCAATCATTGTAAAATTTTTATATATTAGATTGTTTAATAAAATCGTAATGTCGCTAAATGTAAAGGATCTTTACGATTAATCACGATTATGACATTACGATGAACCAACAAATCAATTTATGGCGCCTTCAGATGAAATCTTTGGAATAATAAACGTTTTTTACAAATATTGAATATATTTGGCGTTAATTTTTGTAGAAATTCATTATTCTCAATTAAATGAAACTACGTGATGTAGTATTATTTCTACTTTGTTTAAATTCATTGCCAGAACCTAAGATTCGTTGTATGATCTTCAGATCGGCAATTAGCAAATCTTTGCTAATTGCCCACCTAATTTCCTAACCACCTTTCTTTAATTTCTCTACAACGAAACCTAGGTCGTGGTAAAGAAATTAAAGAAAGTGGAAATAATACTACATAACGTAGTTTCATTTTATTATGGATTGTTTTTTCCATTTATAAAATATATACAACCGATATCATGTAACTATACAGGTTGCCATGTATTATTTTTTATCTATCAAATTGCATTTAGTAAAAATGGTATGGAAATGTCAACATTTAAATAGGTCTAAGATATTAAAAGAACAAGAACGAATAAAATATAAGATTTTTTCATTGAATTATGAATATTTCAATAACTTTTTTTAAATAAAAATCTCCTTTAAGTAAAAGTTTCACCGATTTGTAGATCATTCACAGTTTAATATTTAGATAAATTTTAGCACATTAGTCTTCTTTCTCAGTAAATCAGCATTTCGATCTGTATTTATTTTATCTTGAATTATTGTTCAATTAGTATTCAAATGTTTCCTCAAAAATATATACCTGCATTACTACCTTTGCCCCCTTTTTCTCTCTCAATTCATCCAATTTCTTACCCCTTCCTTGAAATACTTCTTAGTATATGTCGGTATACGTATGTATACATGTATATGTGTACATGTGTAGTTGCTTTTATTTTATCTTGAACTATTGTTAAACTAGTATTCGAATTACATAACTCCATACTATATTTGTCGCATTTCCTTCCCTTTAAAATCCATAAGTCCATTCTACCTTCGCGGTATTTCCTTCCCTCTCAAATCCGGTACCTTACCCGCCTTCCTTGAAGTACTTGTCAGTAGATGGCGGTATACTTTATATACACATATATGTATACATGTGTAGTTGTTTTTATTTATTTTGAATATCTTGTTTTCGCAGCCGTTTACAGTTGACCACAAAACTGTTTATTTTACATAACTATGTGCCTAACTAAAAGAGACTGACTTTAAAGTAACGACTTCACCTTATGTATCTGTATATATAAAATAATAAATAAAATAAAGTTAATTAAAATTGCGAAAAAAACATAAAGCAACAATTAAAATGAAATTCCAAAAGACCAATTTGTGGTAAAAATATTAGTCTAAAATCGTATGAATAGTAAGAATACCTTAGGGTCAAACGACTCGAAATTGCACAGCAGTTTAATACAAAAAGCAATGACAGCTTAATGTAAATGACACATTGTCTAAATTAATAAGTAATCGACTAATACCAATGGCCACACCTGAAGCTCCATCCGCCTTAGAGAACTTGCATCGTGAACCTAATATTATGACCATGACTTAGATAGACGATTATTAGACTTAAATATTTCTTGTATTCTCAACTAAAATCGTCTAGTTTTCATATATAAATTTTTATTTATTTTCTAAGGATATTTTACTATTAATAATTTTCTTAATATATTTTTTCTCCTGTTTTAACTATATTTTACTTTTGTGAAAATTCTTCGTTTCTATTGCGCGGGAACTTTACGTACGGAGCATACTTCCTTTTACTCAATAAATAAAACAATTATATAATCAACAGCAATCACCGGCGGAGCCCTCACCCATCACACCCACACAGCGCCGCCGAAGGCGGATGGTGCGCGAGGCGCGTCACTTCGCATGCGAGCCGCCCGCCGGGTTCGCTCCGCCTGCTCCGTAAAAACGCTGCGGCGCCGCCTACCCATTATAGCATGGCTTCCTCGATACAACCTGCGAGCGGGACTAGCAGACCTTATTGCTGGTATGAGATATTTTTTTATATTCTAATTTATTTTTTTAAATAACTTCCACTACCATAGATACAAACGCTTTTGCATTCGTTAAAACCATTACGTAAAGCATTGAATAATACGAGGGAAGCACTGAAAGTTCTTAGAATTTATAACCTTTTTTTTGAGAACTTTTTTTTTACAAATTGGCGACAAGATGAAAATTGTTTGTAATCACGTCAAGATGTATTTAACACGAGGTAATTTTCATTCGATGATTTTTTATAACTTTCGTTGTGTTCTCGACCAACAAGAATGTTACGATCGTCTTTGATTGCCATTTTATGATGAAGCCCCATCTCGCGTCTTAGTTAATGGATTCAAGAATAGTTGTATCCATCTTAGTGATGATCTGCGTCCTTCAATAGTGACCACTGAAGATAATATCAATGTTATGCTGCTCGAGATAAAGATTAACAAAACAGTAAGCTATCGGCCGATTTGGCAAGCTTAGGCATTTATATGGGTCAATTGCAGAAAATTTTACATGTATATTTAGGCGTAAGAAACATTTGAGCTAGGTAAATACTCCATGATTTGGCCGAAGCTCAAAAACTTGATAGTTGCGTTGATTAGTATCGCGAAATACTATGACCGAAATGTCGACGGAGATTAGTCAAATGCTGTATTCCATAATGTCATGGATGATAAAACCTGAATGTGTTGTTGCGAATGGGTCATCTGCTATACACCTGATATCGCATCATACGATTTGTATTTATTCCAAGAATAAATGATAAACTGCAAGCAATACGATTCCCGATCGCCGAAAAAGCAGTGATTGCCGCTGAAAAGCCGTGGAAAACAGGTCAAAGAAAGAGCTTCTTTAAGCGATTTATTTTCTCTAAGCGGTTCCATCAAATGAAACGTTGCAAAGAGTGTGACAGAGACTGTTTTGGAAAGCAATAAATAAATGACAAACTGACTACTTCATTCCATTTTTTATATTTTATGACTGCATTCTTTTTAAGCGTCTCATTTCGAAAGCAACACCAACTTTATTTGCTCTCATAGAACGAATACTCCAAGTTCAACTTTCGGGAATACATAGAATCGCAATGTTGAAAATGTTAAAAAAGGCTTGTTTGTCTAGCAAAATGGGATAAACAGAAGATGAATTAATATTCAAAATAAAGATGAACTAATTTTCACCTAAATATTCTGTCATTTTTCTGTTTGCCATAAATATTCTGTCATTTTTCTGTTTGCCATAAATATTCTGTCATTTTCTAAAAAAAATTGCTTAATGATCCGATCTTCTGAAAAAAGATGATGTCGTCGTTTCATACTTCCTCTTTTCCTTACTTTAGTTGGCAACTGTTCGAACACCCACTCACCATACTAACAGAAACACACACTCAATTTCGTAACAGAATATTTAACTTTCATCATGAATAGTATTTATTTTTTCTATGTACCACATTTGACTGCTCTGCACCGAATTTTTTATAATGTAGCAACAGTGCTTTAGGACTTTGCTTAAATTATGAAGTCTCCATATAGCACACATTTTCTTCACACATAGATGAACATATATATTATGTCATACAATTTAACTCCCATGACGTCTGTGAATAAATCCAATATTCGTAATACATTCTATAAATAAGCCCCTGACTGATTTAGAAAACTAAATATTTAATATCACATAAGATTTAACCAACTTTACGTGAATTGTTGAATGTTTCAAAGTGATATACTGCAACACCTACATCCTAAATTTTTTAAACGTAAATGTTGATATCGCTCTCATAATCTTGGATCTTAACTTCTTAACGTGCTTGCACAAATACAATAAATTTAAATAAAATATCTCTGTCTTACCAGTACATTAACTATTGCCCAAGTAGATCACGCGTTTTACGCAAATTTATCGTTCACAAACAATTTAATAAACACGTAAAAGACAAAACGGGCGTAAAGATATACACATGACCAAAATCAACAGAAAAAATATCCGACCAAAAAGTTTATATATTTTCTGTTTCGTGTCCTTTCAATATGTATTGAATAGTGAAAATATTTATGCGCAAGTTACAATTGCTTGTATTTATAACAATCGTCTGAACACTATTATTACCATACTTTAAACATTGACGCCTCGATAATGTTAACAAGAATAGTATATTATACTTTACATCTTATTACTTTATTGCGAAGAGGCTTACCATTGTTCATACCGGGATATAGCCCGGTATGAATTATCTGAAGTTTAATTGTAACAAATAATATCCATTTTTAAACATTAGGCATAACAGATTCACATATTAAGTTACACTTGTTACGTGTACTAGTCACACGTGTCGACGGTACAATCTTCTCAAGTTAACTGCCAACGTGCAAGAAATATTTTAATATTGCGACAGATTAAAGGCGGATACTCAATTGATGACCAAGCGTCAATGGTTAGTTTAAATGACTTTAAAAATTATATAAATATTTTTTAATCATACATTTTTATTATTTCTTGCACACAAAGTAAAAAAAGCTTATTGCTATTAATGTTTGTTTAAAATAAACGAATCCTTAACACTCACATAGCAAGAATAATTTCTTGAGAAACGTAATATGTTATGCGAATTTAATGCAGAAAACCCCGGTCTAAAACATTCTTAACTATCATACAAATATGCATTACCTTAGCATTTTTATTTTTAGAATTCCTTATCCGATAGCACCGACCATCTTCTGCACAGCCTTGAAATTATCCAAGGAGATCGGCGAAAAAGGGCCTGGCGTTACAGAAACAGAATATAATTTTTGGAAAATTTGATATTTTTTTAGAATTTAAAAAAGCAAACAATTCAGTGGTAGGCAATCAAGAAAGAACAAAAAATAAAATACAATTTTTAATCATTATACATAGCGTAAAAATATGTCTTCATAAACGCGCATATATTATGATTTTATCATATCAAACAATTGTTAAGAAAAACAAAAAAAATATAACGAAATACGACATAACTTTTTAGAAATTATTACGAACATATATTGAAATTACTTTATTAGCGCTTATTCAGTGAAAACCGGGTACTTGAGAACTGATCAACAGAAATCGTTGAGACGGGAGATTTAACTTAAAATTCAAGCTAAGATATAACGTACTGTTATCCCGGTCAGTGATGCTTTTTAAATGCAGATATAACTTAGAATCCAAAGAAAAACACGAGCGAAACTACAAGTAACAGCTATTACCTATATAAATTATTAAAATGTTAAATTCTTTTAAGTGCAAATTCCGGAAATCCTCCTGCTGTGCTAAGCAAGAAGATCCTTGAACCCCTTACAATGCACGATATGAAATTAAAATTGTTATGACAATTAAAATAAACACCGTAACAGAATTAATTCGTGGTTTTATTAACATTTCCGATTTTAGCTACCGGTAGTTATTAAGTGCTTAAACATTCATAGTTGTTTCCATTACTTGTGTGTAGATTTTTTTGCCCCCTTTATTAGCAATTCTCAACCAGATTTCAATTACTTTAAATGATCTAAGAGTGACGGAACAAAGCAATAAGCTGAAGCAAATTAGAGATATTACTGGTATTGTGGCGGTGGCAGAACAAATTGACACGTTTCACATTTGCAATGTTTTCAAATAAAAAAAATCTCGTTAATAACATTTTTTGTATTATTAAACCTGCAAATTTAAAATAGTTTGGCGTTTCAATTATGAGGTGAACGTTCGTGCGGTCAAATATAAGCGCCGGACCGCGGAACCTTATAGAAATAGGTCTTTATATTGTTGGTAATTTTATACGTGGTATTTTGTAACGATATCTTAGAGTTGGCATTGAATTTCAAACTTGAATATATTTTGATTTGAACCCAGGGTAATCACTTTCCAAAAGTAATTATTAATTTGTCTTTCTGTCTTTTTGTTTCATTAAAACCCTTTTACGTATATTTAATTCAAGTCCCAGGTCCTCTCGTGGAACTAAGTAGATTAAACGATGTGCAATTTTAACGACGATTACGTCATGGTAAACGAATGCACGATATGTTATTTTTTCAAAAACGAATCTGATGAGCCCAAAAGTTGATAATTATCAATTTCTTTCCCATTCAGCATTATAATGCTGAATGCGATAGAAATGTCAAATCGGAAACCTCTATGACTACGGTTGATCTAGCGAAAAAAATTGACGTCAGTGTAACAATCTTTCGGAGTTATTGTATCAAATCTCTTGAATAAAAAAACTTGAAAAACAGATAATTATAAGTTAAACGAATACTAGCGATAAAACGCAAGGGCATGCATTGCTCTGTTGAACGGATCCACAGATAAAAGATCGAATTATTATATGTAATGAAAAGTCATTCTTATTCTAACTAATATTATAAATGCTAAAGTGAGTTTGTTCATTTGTCTCGCTTTCAACTATAAATTTCACATATACATTGACTGTACCGTGAATTTTTACTGTCATTAAAAAAAAACTAAAAAAGAAACTGTTTATCATAGAATAGAACTTTTATTAATAAAATAACTAGTTTATGATAAAAGTATGAATACAAGTATCCGTGCATATGTTATGGAGTAAGTGGGCATTATGTAAAATACCCGGCCGATGTGAATAATAACAAGTCGAATCGCGCAATGTGATTAATAAAAATTCAAACTTCATTGTTTATCGCAATGTCTGGGCATTATGAATATTGCTAAGAGACTATTATGCAATGTGATTAATGTAGGTATTTTAGCAGGAGCAGTGTGCGAAGCAGGAACATGGTTAAGTTAGGTTAGGTTAGATTATATTATATTAGGTTACGTTAAGTTAGGTTATATATTTATTATTTACTATTTTAATGAAAATACAATGAAAATAATATAAATGATATACGTGGCGGACTTATTGTCTCGGTAGCAATCTCTCACAGTCAACCAGTCCAGACACGCTCGGCCAGCGGCCGGAAATCGAGCCCGGTTGCTCGCGGTGCGCCACGCCTTCAAGGGCAACCTTGTGATCAACCCAACCCACCACAGCGACGACGTTATGTTATGTAGTTATGTTAAGTTCAATTTTGTTAGGGTAAGTTATGTTAGGTTAGGTTAGGTTTGGTTAGGTTAGATTAGGTCATGTTAGGTTAAGTTTTACATTGTTTTATTTTTGAAATTTTATGTTGTTCTGATATTAAAGGATTTTAATAAAATACGTATTGGTTTAATACTTTGCCCGATAGATGATGGACATTATTCATAAAGCCCGATCGATTTAATATTTTCAGTGCTTGCTATCATATTATAGTGGGCATTTTCCATAATGCCTGTGGTTGTGTTGTGGACGAACACAACCACAGACATCGTGAAAAACACACACACACACAAATATATATATACATATATATATATATATATATATATATATATATATATATATATATATATATATATATATATATATATATAGCGATGTACCGTTGACTTACTCACTACGGAATCTTTGGAATTATAAACCATACAAAGAAGGTAGTTTTTTTCCGTTAAAGGGATTCTTTTTAACTTCAACCCCTAAGGGCGAGAAATAAGGAATGGAAGTTTATACAGGAGGTCTGTTTACAGTTACAGGCGTGTAAACTCATATTTAGACTCCCTATTGCAAATAAATGGATACATATTTTAGAAATGTTCCACATTCATCACTTGACAAGATCAAAAACTAAAAAACTCTAAAAAGTGTTTATCCCACCCAAATAACACAGTAACGGTTTTTTTTTATTGGGCTATCAAGTATATGAACGTGATCGCATAGGTGGTACAAAAAGTCTTACACGAGTGGTACAAGAAGCTGAAAACCCTCCATTACCCACCATACTCGCCAAACCGTGCGCCGATCTTTTTTTCCTTTTTGAGACACCGTAACTCAAACCGAAAAAATGAACCATTAGACCACTAATGTGCTATAAATTTGTGTAAATGAGAATAATAATATTTATTGTTACCTAATTATAACTCTGCTTTATATGTACACGAAGATTAAAGATTTTTAAATTATGTTGTTTGAGTTTATGTTATGTACGTGGCTTATCGATAACATTACGACATGAGCGTTATACATTACTAGCCGTTGCCGCAAGTCCTGTGAATGCGAGCGATCGCGCAGTATGCTCCCGTTTTGCTCGCACGTTTTATTGCTTCGCATGCAAGGGGACCGCGGTTCTAGTGACGTCGTTTTGTATATTTGTCACAGCCGGATTTCTCGGAAACCATTCGACGTAGAAACTTGTAATTTGGCACAGTGATAAGGTATATTAACCCGCATATACTTTGTATATACAAAAAATCGATACAGAAATGCTAGAGGGCAAATCGAGAACTAAATTTTTGTTTAAATTTCATATGTCGTGTGGGGTGTTTGTTAAAAAGTTTTCATAATTTTAATCAACATATCACCCCTTGAGATATGCAGAAAAACGTGCAAAAATACAACTCTCTAATTCTCTTTTCTGAATCGGCTGAGCCTGAAATAAAATAACAGGATTTTTAGAAGCCATGTTAGTCAAAGATATCTAGACAATTTATTTACATAATCCGTAATATATTAACATTTATAAGTATAAACTATTCACAAATACTAATTTATTTGTCATGGATATAAATACTATATACTCTTAAATGTTTTAACTTTTAAATGGAGATAAGTGTGTACGGAACCATCGTATAGCAAGTTCTGCTCGTACTTAACAGGTATTGTTTCGAAATATGAACAGTTTTCTTCACGATAAAAATTTAATTCCCAAGTCAATGGAAATTGCCTTCACATTTAAACTTTGTTTCTGAACGTCAATACTTCGATTAACCAAATTATAATTTTTGGTTCAAACTTTTACATAAAATCAATGTCATATGTAAAGATTTAATAATTACATAGCTATTTCTTTATATGTAAGAAGATTTTCACTCGCTCTGAGATTATAAATCCAAAAACAATTTCCAGAAAACCCACCAAACAAAATTTCCTTCGAAATGAATTAACACATGAATCATAAAAGTCAAATTAACACTCATGTCAAAGTGTATTTTGATACCGCCAAATTAACAAAAAATATCATGAAATGTATATTGGTCATATACATTGTGCGTTGTTTGGAAACAAGTAATATTTTTTGTCATGAAACCTTTAACATTTTTGTTTTGTCTCTACATTCATTTCCTTAAACAATTGGTTGCTTTCAGACAATTACGCAATTCCTCCACAACAGCGTATTTCTAAAATAACGTTAATTATAATTACGTATATTTTTACGATTAAAATTAATTTGTAGTGGACATAAAACGAACAATACATGCGAATGTGGAACTGTCAAACATCGTTAGCATGGCAAGGAATAAAACAGACTGCCACCTTCTTTCTGCACGCTCGCGGTCTATTAGTATATATAGTACTTGCGTATGTACATACCCTTGTGACGCTGAACCTGAAAGTGATCTCTAGCACACTTGACGTAATCGTCAATGAATGGAATTATCGAGAAACTCCTACGACCTCTTCATTTTTCGTCTGAATTTTGCTTTTGCACTAAGTGGAGTTGAATGCGTACAAGTACAGCTATCTTGTAGAATGCTTAGGAATGCTGACTGCAGCTGATCGAGAAAAAAAACATCCAGCAAATTATGAATTGGCTCTAATGTAGTAATTGATGAAGTGTGATTAGTGCTATAATCGCCCTAATTAACTGTGATTGAGAAGCCGAGGGTTTAAATTTCATTCAGACTAGAAACTCATCTAGACTAGAGTAGCAATTAGTAGAATATTCGGATTTACACTAAATACTGGCGAGAGCCCTGACCAATAGACCAAATAGGTATTATCAGTTCGTCAAAACTATTCGGCTAAATTTGACCCCTACAGCATTCATATCTTGTCACCATAAAGCCGTACTGTGACAAAACCAACGCATTAAATCTTAAACGCAAGTTAAAATCTACGGTAGGTACTGACCGTGGTCAAAGAAACCTGACTTGATGAAAATAAACACTTTTTTTAGAAATAAACAAGTCATTTAGCACATTTTACTCAAAAATCTTATATTATAAAAAAAAACAGTAAAAAAGTGTTAAGTCTATTTCTCATTTGGGTCAAACGGTACATTATCAATAAGTCCAGAGAACACATATATCTTTCTGTCATTGCTGTGAAGTGATTAAAGCTAAATGAAAATACGCGAGATCAACTGTGAAAACCCCTATTGCCGTATAATATAGAGTACTACAATAGTTATTGTGTGGTAAATTGTAAAAATATTTCCAGAAATACAAATTAAAATTTTATAGATGTCCAATATCGAAATGAAAATTAGATAAAAAATATGCGTTAATAAAACCATTTATATAGATATTTTTCTCTACTTTACAATAAATAATAAGATAAACAACCTAATATAACTTAACATGATTTTATTAAAAACACAAATGATACTTAATTTTCTTCGACAAAAATAACAAAGGAACAATTGATACGTAGTTAGGACGACAATATAAAGAATAAATGCATGTAATATAAGTCACAATTGATGTCTTTCATTATGTTTATTTATTTTATTCATTTTCATTATTTTTTTAAAATTTTTATTATTTTTAATTCGATGCGTACAAATAAAATTCGCGTACAAAAAAAAATTGATGCGTACAAAAAAAATGTCACGCACCCAGTCAATATCCGCATACTGTTTTTATTAGTAAGTTTTTGAAAACTTATCCAAAATCTTTTTAAGCGCTGTATTTCGCGTTACTCTAATATTCAGAATGGATATTAAGGTTTATTCGTTTTCTGCAACTTTGCAAATAATTAGGGTATTACGAAATACGCTACAAATATTTTGTGGGGAAATTTACATTTAGTGGTGGGAAACTGAATGTAAATTGCCTGTACTTTTTCATTATGATGTCATGTCTTTATTAAAAATTCAAAAATTAATTAACCATCTTTAGAGACTGAAATGTAAGCGTTTCGAGGATTTACAAAATGTCGGTAACCATTTTCCATTCATAGACATAGTGGAATGTGTGGTGTAGCTGTAACCCATTAAAAATACAGATCTGATGACAGTTTCTATAGCGAAAGTTCAGAAATTATTTTCCAGGTTTTGAGGCTGGAATGTAAACATTTCCAGGGTTGAATATTTTTTACAACAGGATCAAAATTTCCACTTTCTTCTTTAAAAAGCTATAGTAAAAATGTCGACAATTTTCCATCTATAGATATAGAGGTAATGTAATGTCTTCAGTTTCGATTGTTTTTTTTCACAAATATACTCGTAAATTCTTTGCATATTAAAGTTGAAGCCACTTTAATCGGTATTGTATATTTCATATTGTAATATTTTTAATTTAATTTATTCTATAATATTTCTCACATTTTGCTTTTACGTTCATATTAGGTATAACTTTTTTAACTGCCAGACCTACAAACGTGATATTCAATTGTAATTTTATTAACGCCTTCCAATTCTAATTTCATTAACGTCTTTGAAGATCTCTATCATGAATAGCAGTCTTAAAAATCTATCTATTTTGAGTTAATTGTGAGTTAGAAGCTTTTCAAAGTGAATAGTGTGACACTGTGATAAATAGTGTGTTTGTGCTTCCATATAGTCATCATTAACAACATAACATCACTGTGTAGATTGTAAAGAAGTGTCCTAAACAGTATATTTAGGGTTCAGTAACCAAAATGGCAAAAAAGGAATCCTTATGACTCAGTGATGTTCGTTATCACCTATGGGCATGATATTTTGTAATCGAATGCTTTATATGAAGATTCCAGTTAAAACATGTATGATAATATATTAAAATAATGTTTTTAATATAACCATATACTTAAAGGGGCAGCAATGTTTTTTTCTTACATACCATTACTTTTTTCTTACCAACATAATGCGCAATAATTATACAAACAATTACAACACATTTAAGTGACTTTTCTGCATGATTAAGGTTGTAGGAATTTAATATATTATAATTAATTAAAGATAACTACATTTCCCATCATCGTGATTAACCTGTGAAATTATTTGCTTTTATAGTAACTATTATCGATTTTTCCATATCTCGCTTGTTACCCAAATGAAATTGGTAATAAAAACGAAATATATATTAATTTGCGTGCGCTAGTACGTTCGGGATTTTGTCCAATTTTGTCGGGATCTGTTTTCTTAGTTGGCGTTTCACTTTTATTGTATTAACTACTAGCCAGTCAATTACGGGACCATTAAAACAGTATTTGTTTTCGAAAATAAAGTACATATTCTTAATGGTCAAGAGGCCTTCTTTCTCCTATACAAGGAAAAGTATTTATCGATTTTAGGGCTAATAATGACTATAATACTGTCCAATTCAGAAGCCAAAAACCAGATTTTTTTAGCTGTCGCCAAATCACAGTCACTGTCACAATGGGGTAGACAAATTTCACGTCTCATGAAATTTAAACTCTGTATATATCTCAGCGTTGATAAGGAAGCTGACTATTATTTTTATGATGCCCTACAAAATAGAATCTTCGTAAGACGACACTAACGCGTTAGATATTGATTGCTTTGTGACATTCCTAATTACAGCAAATCACGAGATCCAAGACAGATTTGACGCGTAAACAATTTAATTCTTCAATAAAACAAATTCATCGAAACGTAAATGTCCGTCAATCATAATGAAACTCCTCTGTTCCAGGCATAACAGTCGGTCTGACTGTGATCCCGCAAGCCATAGCCTACGCCAACGTAGCCGGACTTCCACCTCAGTATGGACTCTACTCCTCTTTCATGGGCTGCTTCGTATATGCCATACTAGGCTCGTGTAAGGACTCGCCCGTAGGTCCCACCGCCATCGCCGCCATTCTCACTCGGGAGAACCTGCACGGACTGGGAGCTGAATTTGCTGTATTGCTGTGTTTCCTGTCTGGCTGCATCGAGCTGCTGATGGGGATTTTGCAGCTAGGTTAGGTTTGAGCAAACATATTTGCTTCACTCTGAACTCTTTTGATCTAGGAAATAGAGTGCTTATTGTGTGAAAAAGTATTATTGAATACAAAAACCGCACTAAAATTAGTGCAGTATCTAAAAATTGCGGAAATTCAAGTCTTTTCTATTTTAACAAAAGTCGCAAACTTGATTCCTTCCTATCTTTCAACATTTGTTTCAATTTTTTAATTACTGTTGATGTGAAATATCTAATGGCGCGTTTGCAAGGAGTTTAATATTCTGATGGCACTTCGCGATGTGCCATTCAATGTCAGTTTCGGGCCTTGTCAGCTTTTTCCGACTTAATTCGGCCAGTTTCTTGTCAGCTAAAAATACTATAAAATTAAAAATGTATTTCCAATAGATTGTTTAAAAATATCTCTGTGATAAATTATTTCACAAAACTAAAATAATATTTTATTATTTACAACCATGTGAATATTTGTTTTTTCGTTTTTAGTTCGTACAAATAAAAATATTTCATTATAAAATATAAACAAATTTAGATGTTTCACGCCTGCCAGGCGTCCCATGACGGCTCATATTTTTTTAAAATTTATTCTAATTTTTATAATTTTTTAAGATTTCGTTCCTCAAAAGGAAAATTGGAACCCTTATAAGATCAATTACGTGAGGAGGAACTAGAAATTCGGGATAGTAAAAAGACATTAACCTGCACATACCTCAATAATAAAACTCGAAAATATTTGTTTGAAATTTTAATGTGGGATATCGTTTGAAAGGGTTAGATTAAGAAACTTTTTGTATTATGATTTATTCTTGTTAATTTCATAAATATTACTTGTTTCTTTAATAAAAATACAGATATACCTCAATATTATAATCTGACTTTTATCGATGTATATCTTAAAACTACGAAAACATTTTTTTTTAAATATAATGTCATTTACCTAATTAAGTAATATCAGCCCTAAAACATTTTTTAGACCTTTAAACCCTAAGCTAAAACATTTTTGCATTTCAAATATTATTTTTTTTATTTTGCGAGTATATGTTATGCTTTTAACTACAGCCTAATTAATTGTTTTGTTCATTAGTCGCTTTATATTACCAAAAGAACAAATTTGCAGAGCTAAATATTTAAATATCTGAATCTGGTGCTACTAGTAGTTTCATTTATTAACCAAATACAATTAATTTTGCGCGAATTTGGAATTAGGTCAAACTATAAAACAAACTCAAGCACCCATTCCAATTACTAAATTAAAATTTTCCTGTCCTCAGTTTTGTTAATAAGATACGTCTGTCTTTCTCTAATTCTCATATTCGACATAATGTATGATATAAATGTTTGTTAACGGATTGAAGATGAGTCTAAAAGTTAGTAGATGCCATAAAGATATTACACAAATTGAAGTTTTAAAAATGTTTCTTAACATTTTAAAACAAAAAGAAATAATGGTTATAGCACAGTTAGTAATTTGTCAAAATTGTAGTATATTTTACAATTTTCACAAATTTTATACCAGCTGAATTAAACTAATAAAAAACAGTATTTTGAGAATACTTTTATAAAAGGTTACATGTATTTTTACATGTAGGTTACATGTAATTATAGTTGTTATAAAAAATAAAAAATATTGATTATCACTGATCCGACAACCATAATTATTTTAATTGATCCTCAATATAATCAATATGTTATGATATTCATCATTCTGCATGAAGCAAATATATAAGAAATAAACCAAACATATTCAATTAATTAAATATCATGTAGAAATTATGTGCTACTGTAATAAATATATGTTTCAAAATATTTTATACCGAAAGACAGACTGCATTTAAATTTTTGATATGAGCTCATGAAGCTATGAAACATTTTGATTACATTTATGTACTTGCAAATACACATTAATAAATATTCTTAAAACATTATTTAGAAAACTGACAGAGATAATTGAAGAGTTGTTACATAGTTAAACACTTCAAAAATTGTATTAAAATTTTTAATCTTATAGGTTTTCTGATTGACTTCATAAGTGGGCCAGTTTCAGTAGGCTTCACATCTGCAGCTGCCCTCATCATAGCCAGTTCCCAGGTGAAAGATGTGCTTGGTCTCAGCTTTCCAGGCGGCAAGTTCCTACAGGTGTGGGCCGGCCTGTATGAGCATATTTCGGAGACCAGATTGTGGGATACTGTGCTAGGATTGTCCTGTATAGTGGTTCTTTTGCTTCTTAGGGTATGTTCTTATAATTCTTGATTTATATTCATTTATTTATCAAAAAACCCCATGCCCCACTCACAGGTTTCCCCAAAGCAATATATGCAAACACTAAAAGTACAAAAAAAATTACATTACACAACATAAAAAAATTACATTGCACAACACTAAAAAAAATTACATTACACATATTAACAAAAATAATAATTAATAAAACAGATAAATACACAATAATTAAAATTAAACATAAAACTATTTATCAAACGTGAATTACCAAGCAATTCCATAAACACATTCCTACTGCGGTCAATGGAGCAGAAAAAATACAAAGATTTGGCGCCTCTCACTATACCTCATTGAGATGCATAAGTGTGTGAAAAAGATTTGATAAACACTGCAGGATATTTGTGCGAAATCTAGGCAGGTAAAATAAACTATGACTCTGTCCTCTCGCTTACCAGTCAGGAGCATAAAGCATTACCAAACCAAAGACCAAGGGATTATTAACATAATTATTTAATAATTAAAAAATAGTGCATGATCAAAAGCAATTGTCGTCGGGGTTGGAGTGGATTATATCCGACCATATCCATTATAAAATTTGAAGTGAACAAATAAGGATAATGCCTGTATATTGTTCTATATAAAAACCTATTGAAACTTTTTAATACTTTCGCCAACATAAGTATATAAGTTGCTTCATGTGGAGACAAGATGTCTGCATTGATTTCAAGGATGCTACGGACTAAAAAATTAAATCAGGTCACAATACACCCACCCTCATGGAAATTGTGGCAATGTCGCATGACAAATCTAGCACTTTTAGACCTTCTGACAGATTTCAGTATGATCATATCGATCATGAAATGTTAGACGGTTATCCATAATTACACCGAGATCCCGCATTGATGATACCCTTCCAAGAGCCATTCCATTTAAGTCGTAATTCTGTATTTAGTGTACACATTGACGGGAAAATGTAATCAATGCGCATTTTCTGCTGTTAATTTCAGCTCATTACTCAGACTCCATTGAAATACTAATTCGATATCACTTTGAAGAAGCTCACGATCATATTGCTTTTCTGTTCTGGCAATTGTTTCAAATCATCGGCTAGCAGAAGACAATGAGCAGTACTAACAACTGAGGGCAATTCATTAATCATAATGAGAAACAAAAGAGGGTCTAAATTACTACCTTGGCTGACTCCAGACTGAGTAACATAGGCCTTGAGTTGAAATTTCCAAACTGAATATATTGGTTTCGGGCTCGAAAGTAATTGTTGAAAAATTTTACTACGGTGGAAAACGTACCAGCCTCCAATAATGTTTCTAAGCGAATATCATTGTCGATTCAGTCAAGTCTTCTTAAAACCAAATAAGCCACATCTATCTACCATCCACCATCTAACTCCCTAGCAACACGATTCACGAATTTACAAAGTAATAACATTATATATTATTTTAAACACTAACTTCATCTGAACTCAATGGTAATAAACTTGTTAATAAAAATTCATAATTATTTTATAAAGTTACACTAGTGGCTAGATAAATGATAAAAAATATTTTGGTAAATTAAATATCTTACAATTAAGTTTGCAAAGATCTTCAGCTTTTGCACACTCTTGAAATTTTTAATTTTTTTTGCATATTCTCAACATGACAATATACAGAGTTTATAATATACACTGCTTCCATATTGGAATTGGTTTCAATATTTCTTAAGAGCTGATCGCGAATTTTGAGTAGGTGTTTTAGGTACTTAGAAATTTTGTAGTGTAGTAACTGGATACTAATTAAATAGGGAATCGAAATGTTTACTATTTAATTAGCATCGAGATACTGTTGTGTAAAATTTGAAAGTACCTATAACACCTACCAAGATTCATCGTTAGCTCTTGGACTAATAGGGGAGGTTGTGGTAATTTCAAGACATATTTAAAATTTGTAATATTTTCAGAGATAATTTAACTACATGTATTTTCTTCATTTTTATTTCACATATTTTCCACGTTTTTAATATTTATTAGGATTTATAATACTCGTTTCTAAAGGCTGCTGAATTTGACAATATCTGAACTCGAAGTACAGAACATATATACCAGACACTTATAATACCAGAGTTGATTCCGGCAGGGGTTGTATTGAAATTAATACTTTCCATTTCAATCGAATTCAGCCACGGCCGGGGTTGATGCTGTTTACCTTCAATGATAAATTTGAGTCTACTACACTCGATGGTGGCATCTGCATCTCTCACAATAAATCATCACTACATTTTTTTCAAATAACTTGATGGTGCCGAATTCCAACTTCACAATATTTCTGGGATCCCTAATGACAACATCTGTATCTATCGCTATATATTGTCAATATATTTGTTTTTGACTAAGTTTTATGGTACTGAATTCAGATTTCACAATTGTGAAAATCAAATATGGCGGCATTTCTCACAAAGTAAATTGTCACTAAATTTACAGTCCGAATTCGAATTTCGCAATGTTTTTGATAACCAAGATGGCAACATCTGTGTTGAAATAAATTGTTACTGTGTTCGATCCAAGAAAACGGCATCGAATCCAGCTTGTTAAAATTAGTTGATAACAAATTTGATATTGACTTATTGTAAATAATAAATGCTGGCATCTTGAATTTAAAAACATTGTGAAATTATACATACATATTTTTCCAACTTTGCATATATTTGTTTTGTACTACAAAGTCTGTAATTTGTCTTTTAGAAAGCCAACAGCAAGCAATATTTAATGAAAACTGGTACCACAAGCCCCTAAAACTTCTGCATTATTTTTACCACATCACATGCGAACACAATCTTTGTCTGACTACCTCCACAATGGATTCTGCCATCTTCATCTTCAATCATGTATAGTGATATCCTTAACCCACTGCTTTCACTCTTTATAAATATAAAGAAAAAATACTTTATGACCAATGATAATTGGGGATTTTGTTAACTTGAAATATATATATCGAATTTTTTACCTCACAGAAAGTCAAAGACATTAAAGTAGGAGACGAGGACGAAGAACTTGTTCTATCTGGCAAAAGGAGTAGGTGGCGTGCAGTCACCTCTAATGCACTCTGGTTCCTTTCAACTACAAGGAACATATTGGTCGTTGTCATCTGTGCAGCATTGGCATACTACTTCCAGGCTCAACATAAGAGACCCTTCATATTAACTGGTAAGTTAAATTGCATGCTTATAAAATTAATACCATATTGGAAAACCAATAAAAGGAAATATCAAGACTCATTTCCCCCTCTGTAAGAAAAAACTATAAATGTGTAAAAAACGAAACAAGCTCTTAATTAAAAACGATACTATATGAAAATCTTGATATTTTACCACCAAAAACACAAATGTGGGAAATAAATCAAGCCCTTCCATTTCACCACCAAAAGACCAGAAGTTTAAAACAATACCGATGTTTAAAGACGATGATTGACTTAAGTGTGGAAAACAAATCCTTCAATAAGAATGTCACCTTGTTACACTTGTCAAGTTTTAACATCTGAAGAGTTACGTAACTTGATAGACAAAAGAATAATTAGCTAAATAAGTTGATAGAAACAATAAAAACTTTGTCCACAGGTGATGTTAAAGCAGGACTCCCCAACTTCACTCCACCGCCCTTCCAAGCAACTGTTGGAAATCACACTTACACCTTCGTTGAAATGGCCTCCACATTGGGTTCTGCTATCTTCGTAGTGCCACTACTGTCAATTTTGGAGAATATTGCACTTGCCAAAGTATTTTGTGAGTTATTAAATTTTGACTAATAAGATTATTATATTTTCATTAAAAAACATATATTTTAATAACAACATGTTATCAAATAAATGCTTTTTAATAAAATGCTAGACAGATTCATCAAAATTATGTGGAATTAAGATGGGAGAGTAAAGTAAAGAATGAACAATAAATGAGAAAGCAATATGTCGTCACTGTGATGTGTTGGGTTGACTACAAGGCATATGACCTTCGACTGCTCGGCATATCGTGGGGACCCGGGTTCAATTCCCGGCCGCTCATTGAGCGGGGCTGGACTGATATTCTGATTGGCTGTAAGCGATTGCTTTTGTAGCAATATGTCCGCCATATGAATTAAATTTATATATTAAAGTACGTAAATAAATTAATAAATATGAGAGAATTCACAACGTTGTATGTACAATGAAGAAAGAAGCGAGTTATTTATTGATTTAAATAGGTGTACATTTTGTAATAATAGTTTATAAGAGTTGATGTTGTAAAAAATGAGCTGTAACTCATAAGACAAGGGAAAATTACATCATTAATTAGGGGTTAAGGACCATTCTTGTCATTTAGTTAGGATTTAATGATATGCAGGTAATGCTTTATTATCGCTCTATTATCGATCTTATATCGAATAGGCATATTAATTGAAAAATTATTTCTGGATTAGGGAAATCCCATAATGTAATGGGTGAACAAGTACTAAAAAACCAATGGCCGTTAACAATATCCAAATCTCTACAGCAAACTCAATTAAAACAACAAAGAGCAAGATTATAGAATTTTGATAAGTACATTGTGACAAGCATAAAAGATACAAACAAAAAAATTTTTAGAAGTAAATGAGATCACTTGGAAGTCGCTGGCTACTTGATTGGTTTTTATTCCAGAATTTCTGATCCATATGCTTCTGTATTTTTATTCCTAAGTTGAGCAATTGATTATATTGAAATTAGCATTAATTTTGTTTCATATTTAAATTTCATGTAATTGGCCTTTTACTTGGAATTGTATTCAAATCAAATTTGAAAGTAAGAAAATTTAACAGAAAAAGAACATAATAAATGAGAATAATTTGTTTAAAGCTAATAATAACATTGCTAATTGTAGTAATAGAATTAATATAAAATTGTTAGTCTCTTATTAAAAGCCAGTTTAAGAACAAAAATTGAAAGCTATACTTTTAAAATTAACTGTGATGATGTTTGAACTCAATCTTTTACTATTTTACAGCTGAAGGCAAGTCAGTGGATGCAACACAGGAAATGATTGCATTAGGACTCTGCAACATGGCATCTTCTTTTGTGGACTCTATGCCAGTCTCTGGTGCTTTATCACGAGGAGCTGTAAATCATGCTTCAGGTGTACAAACAACTTTTGGTGGAGTCTACACTGGTATTCTCGTCTTATTATCTCTACAGGTTAGTTATATTGGTTATCAACTTTTACTAAAAAATGTGGAAGAAAAATATTAAACCAAATACTATTAGTATTAGTTCACTTTTAAGGATTTTTGTTCATTTTTATGGATTTTTTAATTTCCATTTTACTGGTTCATGTCTAATAACAAGTTACTCCAGTTAGTTAATTATATAAAGAAATCACTACCAATTTGAAGACCCTTTGTTTCGGAATCTTTTCCCCAAATTGCGTTAAAAAATATTAACAGTGCAATACACTTTTAGGGTTATATAGAGAACATGTCTGTCATTTTTACAGATAATTCTGTTCATCCAACTGAGTATATTTAAAGCATGTTCTGAGATTACCCTAATATTTCCTTCTCAGTTTGATGCCCAGAATCATTTATATAAATAATAGACACATTCTTTATTACAGCTGTATACATTTCAGGTACACATTTATGAAATACAATATTAGAAGTAGATATTCAATATACGTTACAAAATTCTTATTTCAAAGCCAATTTGTAAAATTTTTTTGTTGCTGAATTTAGAGCGTGATAACTTCAAGTAATATGTACTTATATGCAGATTTTTACGTTTATAATATGCAGGAATAAAACACAATCAGTCTTAATTTTAATACTACTTAATATTATATATAGAAATATTACTTAATTTTAAATACGGAACAAATTACAAGTAATATTTCCAGCTTGACCAAAATTGTTTATTATCAAAAAAATTAACATATCGGATTAAACAGTGATAATAACAAATAAAATTGGAATTACATGGCATATTGATGACTTAAATAAAAAATGACATTCTGTAAAGTATAAAAAAACCGTAAAACATATTAGAAACTCTGTAGATTGAGAAATTAAAATATTTAATACTTTTATTCTGGCAATACGGAAAAAAACATAATTCCGGAAATATTACATCCCATGTATTGAAGATTTATTGTACTAAATTTTTTTAGAAAAAACTAAATTTTGAGATGGGTTTAGGGGATATATTTTTCAATCTTTTAAAGAGTCTTAGTCTTGTATATTTAATTGTAATATTTTCTAAATAAAATTTTTATGAAAAATAACAAATTTCCTGTTGTGATCGTGCGCTCCTTGCATTGTACATTGCCTACTAAGATCTTGAAGGTTGACACCACATATCGGGGTCTCTTAAATTGATTCAAAACTAAATGATAGGTACATATGTATAATTAAAAACCAAATAAGTAAGTCCGCGAATAAATGTTGAACAAAGAAAGACGTTATTCATTGATTGAAAAGTAGTTGATTGTCGTTAAAATAAAATTTCAAAGATGACTTTTTGTTAAAAGCTCGAAAATAATATTCATAAATATTTGCCACCTTTTTTGTACACACAATACTTGCATACGTTATGTATTATTTCACAAACATTTGCTTAATATTCATAAAAAAGTTATTTCTCTTATTTGTTTAAGAATTCTTAAAGGAGATGTTCAAAATGGTTTCCGTATTGTTCTAAACACAATCGCATTCTCCTTATAACTGAATTAATAACATTATCTACCAAGTGAATTAATAACATTATCGTTACGTTTAAAAACAAGGAATCATTGCAGATTTGTTGGTATATCGTAGAGAAATTACGTTAGTCAATCTAGTAAGGTATAAATATGGTAAATGTTGTGTGAACGTATAGTTATCCAATAAAAAGCGTTGGCACTGTGATCATGCCCCTCTCCTTCCTATCATATGATACATTTCAAGGTGAGCGTCTCTCAGTAACATCGATAAATGTCGAAAATAAATGTATACGAATGAATGCATTTTTTGTTATCGTTTTTTGTGCATCCTGTAGTTAAGCCAGTTAAAACAGAAAACCTTTTTCTGCTTTTAAAATTGTGAAACTTAACAGAGTGAAGTTGGTTAAATTGAAAGACAGAGAAAAATAATGGCCTGCTGAGTTACAGATTTGATATGGATTGATAGTATTCACTTTGGGTTATCTGGTTCTTATACCTAAAGTACGAAAACCTTTTAATTAGCAAAATAAACTACAGAGCTAAAATGTAGAAATTTAAATACCTTTGTCTGTTACTCTATTTAAATGAATTTGAAATTATTATTTTATCGGTGTTATAGTTTACCATTCATATGCGAGAAATTCAGCCTTTAATTTTATTGTATCTATAAATCGACCTATGAAGAGACATTATGCGAAAGTATAGCAAAATTTTAATATGATTAAGAGAAATATTCAAATGATTAATAACGTGATTAACTCAATAATTAGGAGAGTGCGATTGTGTTTATAATAAGACGGTTAATATTTTCAATACACATATTTAAGGCTAATCAAACATTAAGTGAAGTAGTTTTTCAGTGCACAATAAGTGAATAAAATTTAATTGAAATATTTTTTCTGCACAATATTTTACATACTATTTAAGTTATGAGATAAGTGATTTCCGCATAACTATTGTAATGTTATATAATTTATTATGTTTTTAACAATCATGTTTCTTGTCAATTAACAAATACATTAAATTCAATATTTAGGTACGTAATGGACGTACATAATGTAATGAAATAACAATATTATCTCCTTGATTTCAAGTGATCGAAAAGAGCACTATTATTACGTTGATGTTTGGTAAATTCAATAAAAAAGAATCTATTTGTAGTGATTTCGTACGGCTAGTATGAGCTCGTGTGTGTGCGTAGCGGCTCACCAAATCGTCACTTGGGTAAGTACCGAATTTGGAAAAGTATTGGGTGTATTAAAAAGAGATATGTGTAATATTTTTTTTTTTGCACTCAATTAGAAATATATTTTACGTTTTTTTTCAACGACAATTTATTCCTTTATAGCCAACAAATAGCGTTTTTCTTTATCCAACATCTATTCCCTGACACTGTATATACATAATTTTATAAATATTTCAAAGTTTTAAAGACATTACTAAATGAATGATCCATTTATTTGCAGTTTTTCACACCATACTTCTACTACATTCCTAAAGCATCATTGGCTGCCGTTATCATAGCAGCTGTCGTCTTCATGATGGAGCTTCACGTCTTCAAACCTATTTGGAGGACAAAAAGTAAATTTTGAGATGTACCAAGCATGCAAATTTTAAACTCATTTATGTTATATCTCAGTTTGATTAATAAATTAAATTAAATTATAAATTCTAAAATTTCAGAAATGGACATTATTCCTGCCATTGTTACATTCATGTCCTGTCTGCTGATTAGATTAGAACTGGGCATTGTGATAGGAATAGCTACCAACTTGCTGTTTCTACTGTATGCTTCTGCAAGACCTTCAGTCAAAGTTAATTGGGCTGTTGTAAGTATAATTCCATAATAAAAAACTATGAAACATTATCATTCTGACTAGAAGTTCTATTTCAGTATATGTATACCGCCAGAATTGATATAAAAATTTAGAAAAAGGCAAAGTTTTAAAGACCAATATGCTAAATCATTTAAATAACTTTATTATAATCCAACGTTTCTTTTTTATTTTTTTGTCAGCAAACAAGGTAACAGCTCATACACTAGAATGTAAAATATCTAGAAACTCGACGCATTTATATAAGACTCGTCTGTATGAATGGAATTGTGTCTAATTCATGATATACACCATTGTATATCATGAATTAGACACAATTATTTCTCTATATGTAGCTACGAGTCATCTTGTAATATATAGGACATGAAATAAAAATAAATAATCAATTCGCAATGAAATATTAGCAAAATAGCAAATACTCTAGAAGAAAATAAACAAAAAATTTCCAACAAAATCAAAAGTAACAAAAAAATTAAAATTAACAAACACAATATAAAATTAGATACATAGACTTTTCCTGAATAAGTGGCAATTAGTGCATGACAAAATAAGAATTTTTTCTATCTTTTCCTTTGAAATTACTAATGCATTAGTCATAATTGTAATACAGACTCTATTCTACTTCTGTACCTATACCACATTCTAGATATAATTAATGAAATTGTAGTAACATGTGCACTATACATATATATGTTTAAAACTATATATTTTATATAATTTTAAATAAATGTAACTCATTTCTCACGTAGTTAAAAAAATTAATTTCATACGTAACACCTATATAAATGCATATGTACGTATGCCGTGAGTTAGAGAAACTGAAAGGAATCTAAAAAGGATAATTCACTAGAAAAATTGGACACCCTTATGGGTTGCTGATAAGCGAGACAATATGATATGTCTTTATAATAATTTCATAATATACATCCTACAGTCAGCATCAGGCGTGGAACATTTGGTGGCCGTAGTCGATCGCTCGTTATCATTCCCATCAGCAGAATATGTACGACACGCATTGCGCAAAGCAGCAGACCGTGGACGTGACCCCCCTCCACCACTTGTCATTGATGCCAGCCATGTACAGGCTGCAGACTTCACTGCTGCTAAGGTTAAGTTATATTCATATTGTAACTTTAGTCCATGTGTGTTAGTTAGTACACATATGAATAAGAATAAAGGATAATTGAGAAAAACTCATATTGACAATTATACATATGTAGAAGTAAATTTTAAACACAGAAAAAATATGGTGTAGTGGAAATGACCATTAGGAATAACTGTGCGAATACTATGTGTCAAAAAGAGGAATAGGATCAAAGAGACTGAAATGTGAAAAAAAATACAAAATAAGATTGTAAAAAAGTACGGATAAAGAAAAGTTCATAAAGTCAAGTACTATAGCAGAAATGAGTAAAAAATGGAATAAAAGGTGGATGACTTTGAAAGACATGTACTGGGAAAATTTAGTAAAATACTAGTTTTATAAAAATTATAGTATTATTATTAGCCCTTGCTTAATTAGAAATGGTGTGAATGGATATATGGAATCTCCACTTTTTAAAGAGCAAATGAGCCCAGCAATAGTACCTGAGGATACATGAAAGTGTTCTAGCAATTTTGGTTTTAATTATTTATCACTGTGTAAGCTGTGAAGAAGGATGTGTAAATAAAATGTAACAATAACATCAAGTCTTGAAACATATGGGCAAGGGACCAATTCCAAAATGTTTCTTTTTTAAACATTTTAGTTTTCAGTTGGAAGTAACAAAATGATATTCTTTCAATTCCAGGGTATCAAATCGTTAATAGATGACTTTTACACTAGAGGACAACCTCTAATATTTTACAATATCAAACCATCAATTGTTGAAATATTCCGTGGAGTTCGACCGAGAGAGTTCCTACACTGCGACTGTCCGGCTACTCTCGACACGATGCTGAAGGAAGCTACTTTGCAGACCAGAATCAAAATGAACTCAATTAATAGTTTGTCACTAAAAGTAGCCAATGACAGGCCATAGAACTATCTGGTATTTAAAAAAGGAGACAATAAGAATCAGCACAGATGTTGGAAAGAGTAAGTATAATAATTGCATTTCACTTGAATACATTATTTACTCATATGGAATGCAAAAATATTACAAAATAAATGTATGAATTCGCATTCTATGTCACTTTTCTTAAACATATTAATAGAATCATTTCTATGTGTACCTAGAAACATCATATGGTGCAGGTCAGGTTTACACAGGCTCACTTCATATGTATATTTACACAAATCATTCCATACAATTTTTCTTCATTCCGGTGATAATTTCTCATTTTTTTCTTTTAGATATTTAAGAACCTCCGAAAATATCTCATTTTGAAAACTCACTAACTGATATATCTATTAAAACCCACGGCGTATTTTTCGTTGAGCTAGAATCTTAAATTTGTATACAATTGTAAGTCTTTTGTCTCAAATAAAGAAAAATAAGTGAAAAAATTTTCCACGTCTCTTTTCCTTGATAGATTCCTTCAATTTATCCAATATGGTAGCTTAGGACTCTCCAGTGATAGTGGTACCTTTTTCTTTATAGTCAATCAATAACATCCCTTCACAATCCAAAAAGATTGTTGCTATCAATTTTCCAGCTGATTTGGAGACCTTAAATTTTTTAGGGGTGGAGTTCTCCTTTTTCAGGCCATTGCATCCAGATCCATGCATACCAGAGCCATTGCATCTACTCTTGCTTAGATTCAGGCTCAAAGTGATGAACTCAAATTTCATCTCATCACGATTCTCTCCAATATCGGCGTAGGTTCGTCAGTATATAGCTTCGAAAATTTCTTAGACGCCTCGACTCGTTGTGATGGTAAGCAGTCTTAGGACCCATCTTGCACTGACTTTAGTCATGCAAAGATGGCCGTTTAAAATTCTCAAAATTGGTGGATCTGATACACCAACTAACGCAGAAAGTTGTTACTTCTTCAGGTATCTTCCAATACAATTTTTTAGACTTTTTCGACAATATCCAACATTTTTTAATTAGACCATGCCACTTGTATACCATGGTTTTACCAGGGCAACGATCTCCATAAACAACTCCCATCTCATTCATGATTGTTTGAGGAGTTTTCCCTTGCTTAATGTTGAATTTAATCACAGCGCCTAGTACGATTTACTTCTTTAAGGGATGATTATTCATTAACAAATAAAATTAGGGACTTGACACTTAACTTATATACCTCTAATGTGTTGCTAATTAGCGGGGTACCAAAAAAAAATGGATCCTCCCTCCCGTCCTTTTCCTTTCGTGAACTTTTAGATCCCCCCTTATAAACATCCCCTCTTATATAGTTTCTGAATATTTTCTGACATCCTATTGTTATTGTTCAGACACACAAAAGTTTATGATAAATTGACAATGTTTTAAACGATAAAAAATAACTAACGCATACATATTCTAGAAAGTAAAAATAATTAACTAGTAAGAGCAGGGCGGAGACAGAAGTGTAATACTAAAATAGAAGGTATATTAAAAAATGAAAGACTTAATTTTTAAAAGTTTACAAAAATTTACGACATTACACCAAAAACATAAATGTAAAAAAGAAGCCAAATTCTTATACACTTTTGTTTGTTCCGCTGATAAACAAATTGAGACCGAAAAGCCTACCAATTTCTATTCCAATGTTAATTAAAATTCTAGTTATACGGGGCCTTTTCATTTTTTAATTGTAAATCACCATTTCGTAGACGATTGATACAAAGAGGACCTATCTTATATATTACATATTGCACAAAGTGGGTGCCTTTTGTAAAGAATAAAATTTACTAGCCAATATTTAATTTTACTTGGTGTATTTTCACCCACGTATTTAAATATTAATGAAAACCGATATTTTATAAAGAAAACATAGATAATCATGGAAATAGGTATAGTACTACTGAAACATCATTTCTGTTACAGGGGACAGGCTACTTGTGATTGTAAAGAGCCAGTTCATAAAGAAGACGTTATAGAAAAAGAAGTCTTTTATATTTTCTTACTAACATTTTATGTGATGTAGGTATTAAGCTATGTTACAAATATTTTTGTAGATTTAAACAAATTATAAATCTTAAATAAGTATTTATATAAGTTAAAATAAGGATTACAATTTATTTATTATTTATGTACTTTCAGACAATTTTTGGTTTCTAATACATTATGCATAATTCTGATTATGCTAATTTGGTTAGGACAAAAATACAATACCTCCAGAGGTAGTTTTTGAATTCCTTACCTATGATCTCTTAGTTGAAGGGTTAAAAATTTATAATGAATCAATTTATGTGAAATACAGCTCTAAAATATCTTGAGAGTTTGACAGGATTTGTTATGGTATACTTCGTACTATTAAGATTTGTTTTATTCACTTTGTTCTTGTTTTATTGATATAAATATGACATATCTTTTAATATATGAGGACTTAATAAATATAAAGATAACTCATAATAAAATCTGTTTTTCATTCATTAAATATTTTCACAAGATTGACGGTCCTTCACAAAATGTCTTATCCAACGTGTCACATCAATTTAAAACAAACATTTTTGATACAAGTTTTAATTAAGGCATATTTAGGGGAATGAACAAATTTTATATAATTGTAACATGCTAGAATTCTGGTCTCCTCGAAAAAGTTTATGAAGTTTAAGGAAAAGATCGAAAATTATTTAGAACAAGGGGATTATAGTGTCATTAAAACTACTTTCTACATTAAATCTCGGAATCAAATTAAATGTGAAGATACTTAACTTTAATATCAATCAAAGTCATTGAAAGGAATAAAAAAGAGATTGAAATGGTTTTTTCGTGTCAGTATATGAATTGTGGAAGTAGTGAGTTGAAAGAGAAAAAAAGGTAATGTGAGTGGAACAGAATGACAAATATTGAAAAGCATATTTATAATGAACTAGCTCTGGCTTCGCACAAGCAGACAAAGATTTTGCATGTATTGATTCCGTGCTTATAATATTGCTTACTTAAAAACAACACATACTTTATAACATTTAAACTATAAATAAGAAAACTTTAGTATTAAAAGAAAATTAGATTTTTATAAGGTGAGAAATATTGGTATAATTTGATAAGGATTTATACAGTTTCACATAATAAGGTCTAGAAAAATTCGTTGAAAAATTATTTTTAAAATAGTAAAAGGTCAAATTCTGTTGTGGACCTTATTGTAAAACTTTTTTAAATGAACAATGTTGACATAAATTTTTTCTATGTAGTTCTACAAATTTAAGAAGCTCATGCCGAGATACCTCACCAGTACAATGGTTTTTTCTGACCTCATAGACATCTGTCGTCACAGGTCGGGTAATTTTCATATTCATAAATTATTATACATCCTACTATTAAGATTTGTCCTTGTGGACCAGTCTATCCATTAATGAAAACTAGAACTAAATCCATTCAGTAATTACTGAGAAAATCTCATAAATACAGACGGACAGACGCAGCGGAGGATTCTGTTTTATAAGATGGACAGACGCAGTGGAAGATTCTGTTTTATAATACGTATTAATGAAGAGAAAATGACAAGTCAGCATATCGCAATCAATATTCCTTTAAAACTGCTTAGGATAAGATGACAATCTATAGAAGACATAAAGAAGATAAAGCTGGTGGACAATTTTTCAATAATTGAAATCAATTCATAAGTTTTAGCATAATCATGGGAAAAAGCAAAGCTTAAACATATACAATGAAACAATTACCATTATTAAATATATTTTATTTCTTTTTAAATATAAAAAGCGAATGAAACTTTCATGTTTTACCTGTATTCACATTGAAGAGTTATTAAAATTATGAGTTAAGTTGTAATATTCAATTAAAATGTAAACTTTGTGATTCATTCTAGAATCAAGGTTTGTATTTTTTTATTTTCAATGTCCTATGAGGCATAGGCCCTGTTAGTAAATGCTGGTTAAACCAAAAATTATCCAATTCTCAACTTCCTGAGTTATAGGCTGTATGTATATTTTTGAAGAAAAACCTTCATTTTTGGCAATTTTACTCTTAAATTCTGTGAATAAGTAAATAATGATTTTTATATGAAAAAATAGATCAAACCTTCATCTATAATTCTAGCAGATTACTTTTTATTGTTTTTATGTATTTATTTCATGAAAATCGGATTTTTGCAATTCATTCCTCGTCAAAATCTCTAAAAATGGTAAGTTTAGAGGATTCATTCCCAGCAATTATACTTTAATTTGAAATATGAATAAAAGCAGTAAAATGCTCATTTCCCCTTCTTTAATTTATACAAAAATAAATTTAGATTGACGCAATAGCAAAAGAGAAAAAGAAGAATATTTATTGAAAAAAGTTTCTTCCTTACATTTTTAATATCAGCTTGTCATTCTGCGCTGAGTAGTTTGTGTCGTGGCCGCTCTGAATAAAAATATTTGTGATGTTATTTACATTGTTGGTGCAATATAGTCGGATTGACCATTCTTAATTAAGGTAATACTTCATTCTAATTGAAATATTTTATTTCAGTCTCTATTAATTTAAGAATCATTTACAGTTGAATGATGCTTACACACACACACATATATATATATATATATATATATATATATACATCAGTATTATAATTAATAATACTGAGAGAAGAAAAACGGAAACCTTATTAGATCAGTGTATGTCCGTTTGTCTGTTACAGCCCTTTTTTTCTTAGAAATCGCTTGATGTTGCTATAGTAGTAAAACATATAAACCTGCACATATTTCAATGGCTTTAAAATTTAGTATTCCCCCCTTATTTCCAAAACCATTAAATATATTTACAATATATTTAAAAACTTGTACGTAGCAATTATAATATGCAGTCTAGAATGGTTTAAGGAAATTAAATGCTATAACTTTATTTTCGTGACTATAATACAAATGACCATTTAAAAAAATCACATCTACACATGACTCCGTGGCGACGTTGCTTCTTCATTCCCATTGTGTACTTTTTTTTTCAAATAAGAATGTTTCCGAAGTTCCTGAAATAAAAAGTAGCCTGTGTCATTTTCCGGCTCGCCAACAAATATACACTTCCACGTTTATAATATTAGTTGGGATTGTAATATAAATTAGGATGACATTTACCGGGCTGGAAGGTCGCATATGTCATTTCCCGTCCCGTCAAACACTTCTGTGCAAAGAATCACTGTGGTCTTTTGCTCTCTTGTGAGGAGAAAGAAAAACAAAGAAACACACTTTCAGATTTTTAATACTAGCTGGGATTGTAATATTAGTAAGGATTAAATTTACTGGTTTGGAAAGTAGCTTATGTTATTATAGGTGGGAATCTAAATTAAGGATTAAATTCTTTTATATTGCGTATGTAATTATTCGAATAATTACATCGACCTATTTCTCCATTACAATCCTTATTCACTTTATGTAATTTTTCAGTTTCAAACAAGAATTTTCGAGTAATAAAAAGTATACTATTTCATTTTCCAACCCCTCACCTATCGTTGTGCAAAAAATCATGTCAATCTCTTGTTCCATGGTGATGTGAAAGAAAGACAAACAAAGTACTTTAGGATTACATTAGATAAGATAATAAAACTGTAGAATTGTTTTGTCTGTGCATTGAAGATATTTACGAAAATAGATATTAGAGAAGACATTTTTTTGTATTTAAATTCTTGTTCACCTAAAAATATGACATTTAGTGATTATATTTTTAAGCTATGTTTTTAATGTCCGGCACATTAAAAACTACATCGGAAATCAATTAAACTAACTAAAGCGCATGTCAAAAGGTAAAAGTCTGGTAGACACTAATCAGTAGTCACGAGTTATTGCTACCTCGATAAAGCCGCATGCGGAAAATAAAATCATTGTACACAGCCATTCTTGTTAGTTAGCCGGTCAATGGATGAAATCTTAATTAATACAAAATAAATAAAACTGGTTATCAAAAAACTACGGAGCACATATTTTAATTTTAATTATAATATATGCGATCAAGTAATGCAAATGGACTATAAATTAGTCGCACACCATAAGTGCACATATATTTGTAATTTTTTGGCTCTATATCCGTTCTCGAGCGGCGGGATTTTGTAAATATGTCCTTAACTGACTAGGTAACATTCCAAACAATATCTCATCATTACTCCTATGATTACACAATCTCTCATAATTCCATGACTGAAGTGACTTTTGAACCCAATCTCTTATGATGGGATTGAATTTCATCATATATTAGCTCCCATGAATCACATATATACGAACACATTATAATTTTGATTTATTCAAATAATACATAAGATAACATAAAATGAAACACAAATGTTTCTTTAATATCTTTTATTGATACACATTAAACACAATAATTATTTGCTGATAATAAAAATGGAACCTTTTTTTTTTACTTGGCAGTATCTAATCAAAAGTCAGTGTGGCAGTGCCTACAACATTACATGACACGGGTAATGACAAATAATTTTGGCAACACCATCTAACTTATGTCATACATAATAATTATAAAGTTCGTCATACCAACTATCAATTTGTCTTTACAATACATTTATAATTTATCATTAATATTACATAGTTCATAATACATAACAAATAAAACTATATATCACTAAACAAGAAGGTATAATACAATAGTAACCAGGAATGAATTCATTTATATCCCGAGATCACACTGAATTATTTAAATCTAAACACAGGGAAAATACTTATATGCTGAAGTAGCTCTTTTAAATTTATTGAGCTCTTATTATCTATGGCACATTATTGTTTCATTATGGAAAATGAGCAATTTTCATTAGTTTTCCCCTTTTTATAGAATCGATAAACTTTAAAACATTAATTTTGATTCAAAAAACGTTATTATGTTTAAAGCGCATAATCAATAATATGCCGAACATATGTTAAGAATAGAAATAGCGAATATAATTTTTAGTCGGTAAATATTAAATGAATATAAATCCAAAGGTTCTGGCTGAAATACTAAAAATAATTACATTTTTCCTGGAACTGTAATAAGAAAATTTACTAAAATAATGTCTATTTTCATCTTATTAAAAATTATACTTAATAAATGTAAAAGAAACTAAGTTATCTCTAATAGCACATCCATGAGCCAACAATTTGGTTTACATTTCTTCCTAATTTCACCTAAAATTAATATAACTACAGTAAGTAGGTACCCACCATAAATTAATATTTGCTAATAATAAAATTTTGATAATTCAGGTGTAAATATATAAGGACCGCCAAGAACAAAATAATGAAATGCAAAAGTAGCACCCATAAATTTTTGTCGAGGTATACATTTCATCAGCGGCACATCTCGCGGCAAGAACTTTGAGTATAAATTTGTGACTGTTTTGATTATGATAATGTAAACTATCTATATCTGTGAAATACAGGAACGTTTATTTCAAAGAATTTAATGGAGTTGTAAGAAAAGGTTGTTATTAGGCTGTTAGCCATTTTATATAGCGGACCATCAATGCTTAATAGTGCGCCAAATGTGATTCCTGAAAACAAAAGTTGAGAAGGTATAATGAAAAGACCATTAGATTACACAATGACAGGAACGAATCTGCCCATAATGTACATCGCAAATTACTCACCAATTTGATATCATAAGATTCATAAACATCACATGGTTGGAACAGATAAGCCACTGATTCATCTCTCATTAGGGAAATTATTAAGCACAGTCCACAGGCTGATCTTAGAAAGAATGGAATTAAGCAAATCAAAAATTAAAGTGGCAAGTCACCGGATTAAAGTAAGTGAATACTTGGGAGTATTTAAATAATTGGTATTTTTTTTATATATTGGTACACCGATAAAAAATTGTAGCCCTACTGTTTTGTGACACGGTTATTGTTATTGGATAAACATAAGTATTAAATCCACAAACTGGTGATAAATATTTGTGATCTTTCAGTTAATAATTACTGAAGTTGTAAAATTTTTTACTCATTTTTAATACAACAAAACTTAAAAATTAATGTTTTTTAATTATGATCGGTTTTATATCAACAAAATATAAATTTTGTAATAATTTGGGATGATCTTTTATAGAAGAATTCGTACTATTTAAAAAATTGTTGTCTTCAATGTTCTAGAATAAAAGAGGTAAAACAAAGAAATTGTGATTTATTTGTAATACAGAAATGTCAACCAACACTATAAAATTCTGACAATTGCCATTTACCCCAAGTTTGGAATTCTGAGTTTGAGGCTTTTAATTCTAATTTTCAAAGGTATATTTCTTAAACAGCAGTAATACTTCCGTGAATATCCTCGCACAACAATCATGTATGATTGAGATAGGAGTGAAATTGATTTCAAGGTTTCCACAGCAAAAACTATTTGTTTCAAATCTTTTTATCTTTATGCATAGTGATATAAAACTGATCACAAGTAAAATATTGGATAAATATATATTTTTTATTTAAAATAACTGTATATTAAAAATAAGTCAATTAAATGCAATACAACCATTACCTAAATAATCTCCATATCATTGCTCATATTACAAATGTTATCTTCACATTTATGTTTAGTAAATTTTGTTTATGAACTCTCAATTTTTAATAACACAAATAATAATAAATACATAATCCAATTGTACATAAACTATTCTTTACAAAGTTATTATGGAATATTTTTAATCTTTATAAAGATGACCGCAATTTAAATATATTGCCCCTACAGGCGAGTTAGTAACCAAACTTAAATGACAAATTGAGCACATTTACTAAACTTTGAACTTAATATTTATCGCTTTTCATAGGCAATTTTAGATGATATAACATGTAGATGTGAATATAAATTCACTAATTTGAAAACATTGAAAAGGCTTAATAAAAGTATTAACTAAAAGTTTTCATAATAATTGTAATCTCTATCAAAGCAACTAAGTGATTGTTCGTACAATTCATAATGCTAAACTTGATTAGAAAAACCATATAAATTAATGTGCCAATGAATTTTTGTTCTTGTAGATACATGTACATACCAAGTAAAACATTGATATAAAACAGTTATTCACATTTAAAATAATATTATTTTAATATTCCCATGACATTAAGATGCTTTTGTTGTTCCATTACCTACAAAAAGTGAAAATTCAAATTGTGACTCTTAATTGAAATTAAATTTTATCTATATAGTTTTATATGGCACTGCAGCATCGCTGTTGACCCTTCTATATAAAATTATGTCATAGGATAAAATGTACATATGATTCTCCTCTAAAAATAACACTTGAATTGAAGAAAATGGTCTTACTAACATTATTTTACCTTTAATTTAAAACTTACACTTTAATTAATTAATACACCTAAGTTGCTTTGATATTGTGCAAGTCGTAGTAATATTTGTATAAATATGACATTCCTATAATTATATTACTGCCTACATTTCAAATTACACATTATATAAAACAATAAAAGATTTAGTAAATTAACATCGCCTAAGTAGTCTTACATAATGGTAGTGTAAATTAAGCCAACAGACAGCGTCTATTGATCAGTCGTATATTAATACACACACACACACCCATATTATATATGTATATATATCTATATATGTGTGTATTATTGTAGTGAGCGTGTGGACATTGCCATCTACCAGTCCCTGTGCTAGTACTTCACCATATCTTCATCCAGCAATTCTGTCATCGGTGGGTCTTTACTGTCTATCACTGAAATGTAGCATGAAGTTGTTTAACCAAATAAAAAGTACTATTGATCTTTCAACTCACAAAGGCGATAGCTTACTCACTCCTGTAAGATACACGATGGCAAAATGGAGGCAGCTAATTTGTTACTAGTCAGGTTTATTGATTCTGGTTACGTAAATTACAGTTATTTTACTAAATGGCTGAATTAAAATGAATAAAATATGATGCCATTCACAAAAGGTACTTTATAAGAATACAAAACAAATTAAAAATAAGTTTTGAAATCATAATTTGAGGTTCTGCTGCTTTTCACAATAAATTAATATTGTTAAAAAAAAATATTACTTTCATTATGTTATTGTTCGAATATTTAATTGTCGACACAACTGACAAATAAATTTGGCCACACATCTGTCAACTTTTCAGGAAAATTGAACAAAAGTAACTTGCGGTGCGTTTGTACCGATGCAAAGTAATAATAAATTTTCAAGATGAATCCGACTCAAAGAATCTTACTATTATAAAAATAAATTTAATAATTTTTATCTTCAGTGCACGTCCAATAATATGTGTAACAATATGAGTAGAGAAAGGGAGAAGAGTCTCTATACATCACATATAACTCTATTGTTTTTTTCTGTATTGTTTTCTAGATAAATTCCATGTGAGGGAAAGAAACAAAAAAAAAAGTGCTAATGCTCATGTTTTAAAATTTTTTACTAATACACTTGTCATATTTTACATGATCTCTATACTTAACATGACAAACTACTTGGAGAGGATCGCCTTCATGAGATGAAAAATTTATACATAGCTTAGTAAAACAAAATGATATTAAATATAAAAATACTGTTATTAAATGACTGTTAATTATTTGCAAAGTACCCAAAGCACGAAATATGAAAAGAAAAAGTACAAGTGAATTTTATGTTAGGATGAAAGAGGAATGTGTTATGAACAATGAAACTTTATAAAGAAAAAAATTCTTCCATTTCTTTATACTTTCATCAATGCTTCCATATTCTCTTCTAAATGCTATGTTTTACATAACATTTAGAATAGCAAAGAAAACATTGATAGAAGTATATGCAATCATATTTTGCAGTGACATCTCCACAACAAACTCTGAATATTTAGTCTATGATGGACATAATTTTTATGGATGGTAAAACTTATAGCTTAGTAACAAGCCTAATAATATTCTTCAGTTCAAGTTTTACAATGAAATCATTTTCGTCAAGATTAAAAAAAAATGTTCTACTTTGAATATGATCTCGATTGTCTTATTGTTCATACAAATGTGATATTTTACTACTGTGACTACTTAATTACATCGTATATGACTAATACATATTTAAAGTGCAAAAGTGCAAAACTATTTTAGCTGAAATTTTCCTCGTACTATTATTTAAAAACCGTAACGGTCTTCCAAAACAAAGTTGAGCGAGTCTCCAAACAAAAGAAACTTGCCTTTTAGTTTTAGAAGCATACAAACATTTTGCATACTTACCTTGTCCTATATCCATGTTTTCCAAAGTCTATTAAACAAATTTCCTCCATACATTCCAAATCATTTGTTTCCCTATCCATTTGTTTATTCCATTTCATTCTACAATAATATACCATGTTTATAAAATAATTATGATGAAAACAAAAAGTTAGTGTAATGAAATTAATAAAACAAAGGAAAATAAAATATTTGTGCTGCAATGAATATTAAAAAGTAAGAAAATCATGAGATCCAAATTACTTTTTGTATACGCAAACCATTTTGAAACCAATTAGTAAGTGCAAATCATTACAAAATCCTATCATGTAAGACATTAGATTAATTTATGTATTTACATAGATCACTATAAAATTTTCAAGATACTTGTGCGATAATAAAATAATCTAAAACTATTAATTTTTGTGCAAATTTTTAACCAGCTTGTAGTGACATCACGACATCAATTATTTGAGAGGAACCTATCAAAGTATAACATGCATGCTTATGTTTTCATCATTTACTGAATTAAAACAGAAACTTTATTAAAGAATATATGACAAAACTTCTCTTTTTAGGAAATAGAGATTTCTCGAGTATGAAGATGAAAAATCTTACTCGGTAAGTTAGAATAAAATTGCATCAAAGTTACCCTCACAACATATTATTTTAAAGAGGGTGCATAACGAAGTTCCTTTCTCGCCACTTCCATCGATGTTTTTCTGATTTTGGTTTTATTTGATATGATAAAATACAATTTATTGGGAAACTTGATTGAATTGGACGGACATAACCTAACAACTGTAAGTAGTTTATTTTTAAAGTTTTGATTAAAGGGCAATTCATTACAGAATTTTATTATACATATAATTTATATATGTAAATTTACACTTCGACTCTAAAGTATTTAGTTTCTATTTAATATAAGAACTTGTTTCGTAAATTTTTTCAACACTTGACAGATGAGTCAATGACATGACCTCATATCATGTGACCTGATATTTTAGTGCAAATTTTAAAAAATTTATACTTTGTGTTTAGTTTTATTAATTAATAAAGCATTTAATTTTTTTGTTTTATTTGTGTATGCCTTAAGAATAAATCTTAATTACAAGTTAATGAAAATGTTATATGCATGTTCGTCATTTTAATTACACTATTTTTATACTATCACCACAATGACTATTGAGAATTTAATGCAATACATGAAAACGGTTTCTCCTTTTAAATATTAATAATTATAATTGATACTATTTTTCTACATAGTGAACATAAAAACTGTGCCAACAAAACATACAGAAATGGTTATATCCAATTGAATCAACCAAGCCAACAATTAAATAACTAAAATAAGAATATGCTATAATCATTTAAAACTTTTTAACCATTGATTGATCATGGAAAAGTATATGTATTCTAGAATGTAATACAAACTTATATACGATTATCAAATTGAATATGGAAGTACCCAAAGCTACATATGGAAACTGTTATTATAATAACAACAAACTAAACCACTTGAAAATGTTAGATTTTCTATTAGACAGGAATCAAAGTTTATAAAATAATTCACACCTGTATGTATCTAAATAAATGGTGTAATTTGAGAAGTTTATTATATTTTAATTAATTAGAAATCTATCAAATCCAACATTATATATATACAAAAATTATTTCAGACTTACGTAAGTATACTTCAAAATTATACTATTACGCATTATTATATAACCATCTAATGGAATATAAGTAGATATGTATCGAAGAAACGCAGAAAAAGTTTTGTCCATCTGAATAACTTGTCAATATTACTACTTAAAAAATAAACCAAACATACAAATAAAGTAAGAAATTAAAGAATTTTTGCACTAACCATAAGTTATGAATGAACAATGAAAATTCAAGAAACTAATTACATTCCAATGTAAGAATTCACAATAGACTAAACCATGGTCTCTCTTATTCGATACTAGGTTACATTTTGATGAGTGACCAAATTTCAAAGAGCGATTAAGAAACAGTAAGTAAATCATATAATGAAAAAAAAATTTAATTTTTCCTAACAATCCAGATTTAATAAAATGCAGGAATTTCATACCAACCACAAACCACCTGTTTAGAGTGGCATGTGTATACCAAACACAAATCACCTATTTAATGTGGCACGTTTCATTAGCTATCTTTTCATCTATAATTTCGGAGCCCTATAAGATGTCGAGATGAAGTAATTTACAGATTATAACTAGATATGTCCTTTATATTTTTGTAAAAGTTTAACCAAAATCCATTCTTCTGTTTCGCAGTTTATTCTGGTCATATTAATCACAAATGTGGATAGTGATAATAGATCGTGAATGTAGTCTATATTATCTGTGAACGGGTGTGCTCCTAATGATGTGTCCACCAGTGGCCAGTTTTATATGTAAATTGAACTTGGGCATCTTATATACATAGTAAAAGCATTTTATTCAACATTTTTTATGTATTTACTTTTAATCTAAAACTAAACTAATTTTTGCGTGATTTTTATGCAACATATTTTCTACTTTTTTCTAAATCCAAAAATATTCATATATTTCTAACATCATCGAAATTACATGATATTTTTATAGAAATATGTTTTATACTCAATAAGATATTTTTAAAAACTAAATTTTAATCGACATTTATGTAGATGTTATTTTTCTACATCAAATTTTTAATAGATTCGTTACTTAAATTGGACATAACAGACGGACTGTTGGATAAAGTTGTGTTATCATAATGATTTTCAATTTGTCTTTTAACTTATGAAATGACTTTACTAAAAATGTTGAAAACAGACTTCAAAATTTTATATAATGTAGATAGCGCGACAGGTCATATAATTTGATAGATGCATAGATAATGTCATATAAATTTGAAGAATTCAGAATATTTTTAACGACAAATAATTATGTATCTTGAAACTTTTACAATGACCTACATATTTTATAATTGATGTAATGATATCAGTCAAAAAATTTATATCCACTTATTATTGTTAAAAAGGATTATTTTAAAGGATTCAGTAATCAATTCAGGGATCAGATAAATTCCTTTAAAATATACATATACATATTAATAAATTGTAAAAACTTAAAATAAATTACAACTGCCTTGCAAAACAAAACACGAGAACTTGTGAAGTAAATCCTAATAAAAATTTAATTCATACTGAAAAGAAATCTTACACTTCACAATTTCATTATAGGGCGATAACTATAATGAAATTGTGTACAATTGCAAATTTTAATAAAAAAATAGGAATAAAATTTCTTTTAACTGATTACAGTATTAGGTAAATTTCATAAAGAAACTATTGCTAACATAATTTGTGAAAATATAAATTATTACCATGAACAATAGTAACGTTACCTTTTGCACCAAGTGACCAGATTTATCGACTCATGTCAACAGATGAAATGAAATTTTCCACAAATGTATATGATTATTATGAAGGAATGAGTAGATAGATATATACAAAATAAATGTTGGAATGATAAGTAAAAATACAAGTTCGTGTGTGAATACCATCCTCATGCAATAAAATAAATTTGTAAAACACATAATGAATCAGACGACTCACTGTGGTCCGGGGTAGTAGTACGGTGGTGGGCGCTCGTATTCAGTAGGCCCATGGTAGCGTGGTGGTCCCTCTTCCCAGTGCCTGAAAATACACCACGTGTGCTCGTGCTTATATATATATGGAAGGCAAGCAACATCATCCCTGTGCTAGCATTGTATATTTATAAAGTGCTCCATAATATAAACTATATTACTTTCTAGTAAACTACTTTTTAATATCATAAATTTTAATATAACACTAATAAAATTTTCTTTTAAAATTAATCTGTGGAAATTTTTTTTGCGTGTTTATTCCTATTAATGACACAAAAACATAAAGAAACCCACAAAAAATAATTGAAATAATTTTGAAAATAACCTGTGAATATTGAAACTAATTTCATCTTTGCAATTAGTTTGTATGTATTAATTAGGAAAAAATAAATAAATATGGCTATTTAATAAAATCAATTATCGTTTTTTAAACATAAATAACAAACCACAGCTTTATTGTTTCCATTAGAAACAATGGTGCCTGCTGCATTTTTAATAAGGTAAGTATCACTGGTAATACAACATTAAAAACATAATAATCTTTCCACCAACACCAGGCCACAGTAATAGGTTAGTAAACTCACTTTGTGTTTTTAGCTTTATTATTATTTTGGCTTGACTGTCCGGCGCGTTGTTTGCCAGTTCTAAAAAAGATAATAAAATTAACTTAAGAAAATCATAAAATCAATATATCATGAAAAGTAATAAAAAATGTAGTTAACTAAAATAAATTAAATGAGTACAGATTTTTAAGAATTGACCTGGCATGTTTTATATAATTTTTAATAAAGTAAAAATTAAAATGAAAGGAGATAGTTTTGAAAATAATTTATTACTGCTATAAGTGAATTAATTTTTAATAGTAATTGATAATTTGGAAATCACCAAATAGTATTGTTTCAAGTTAAAAAAAGCCAAAAAAATCATGTTAGTATTTTGAACTCACTTTGCTCTAGGTATACTTTTATTTTGATACGTCTCCATGGTGTACGGATTGCGATTTCTAAAAAAAAATATGTAACAAGACAAAAATAAACAAAATATAAATTAGTACATGTTAATAAACTAAAAGAATATGATATTATTGACTATGTACAGAGGACGTAACAGGCAAGAAGGTTAATTTTCAAGGAGCAATGTTACCTGTGACAATAAACACCTATAATATAAAATATATAAAGACAATATTAATTTCAAATTAATATTATGTAAATATGAAAATTAATTTAAATCATATAAATATATAAAAGTATATAGAACACATTTAAAACCACACAAACATGCATTTATAAACACCCACCAATTATTTGTCAGTAAGAAATGGATTGGTTTCTTTGATTAATAATTAAACAAAAAACGTTGCTGCATACAGATGAGAATTTATTTATTTATTAGTTTATTTTTCCATATTTATTCCATATGGACATAAAAAATCATCTAAAGTCAAATACAAAAGTAGATACAGCAAGAGGAAGAATTCAAAACATGTTCTTGTCCGTTCCATGCGGCATCCCTATGACACTATTATTTGGGACTTTATATCCAGGACATAATGTCCTGGATATAAAGTCCCAAATAATAGTGTCAAAAAATATCAAGGCCTACCGAAACATCCCTATGTATATTCAGTGATTTTTGAAAGTTTCATATTTAACAGTCTTTTTGTGTTTTTTTTAGCCAAATTCATAAGATAAAGACAAAAATGTTTATTTACGACTAGTTCCATCTTTTTCATATGTGGGGTACATGCCCACGGGCCCCAGTTTGATGCAGCCCTAAAATGCCATCATGTCGTCTTTCACAAGGAAAAAAGAGGAGCTGAATTTTTAGTACTATTTTTCTAAAAAATTGCCGTTAAAATAACTAATTTTAGATATAAATTGGGAACCAGATAAGATTTCTAAACAGTGAAACATATTTTACCAAAACTAAAAAAGGATCACAAAACTACATGCTTAACATAAAATTTTATAATTAATTTTACAGATACTTCAATAGTTTTAAAGTACTTAGCAGATTTTAGTTATCTATCTTGATGTTAGATTGCGGTTGTGGCAGTAGATTTACGTCAACTTACTTTCAACTTCATTGATTTTCAGATGCAAAACTATGCCATCTAGTAGTGACCGTGGGTGACACGTACATATTGTTTGTGCGTCACCTATAGTGTATTGTATGTATGCAAGGTACATGTGTTGAGATACAGGTGACCATAGGTGACCGCTTACTGGTATTTCAACAGACCGGTATGTCGACGTTATCGATTGGATGATTTTAGCATATAACTCCTAGAGTAAAAATTCAATGGGTACTACGTGTGGTGGACCTCACGTATAGACCAACCTTAGTGCCTATTGAACATTCACTTTAGGAGTATATGCTCCAAGATTGGATGGGAAACCCCCTAATGTCTCAAACTTAGATGGTTCGTTTTATTTAATTGCTTATTTGTTATAAATTATTAAAGTGCTATATGTAGTTTCATTTAATTATGTTGAAAAGAACATATTATATATTATGATAAAATTAGTGTTTTGCGTTTATCAGTTCCAGTTTTTAAGACAGTCACACATACATCACGGTCTGGTCAGCCTGGATTTTCCAGTTCAAGCTACTGCGACTTACCAACTACAAGTATTTTAGAAAATATATCTCATGACACTGGTATGCAGTGTGATGAAATTTTAACGGAAGAAATATGCAATATTTAAATTCACAAAGAGCCAGAGTTTTTTCTATAGTAAAAATTGTGACCTCTCCGAAACTTCCACGATTTTTCACTTGCAAATTGATGAATAATGAAAGTGTGGAAAGAAAATAGCTCCTACATTTGCTGCCACAGAAAACTGTATATTGCTATTGCTGCAGTGTATTTAACAATACTACAGCTACAGGTAATCATATTCTAATAGATACAAAGATTGGAAGTGTGTAAGTAACTTATTAATGGAGCATGAGAACTGTTCACAGCACAGGCAATCAATGATGATTCCACACCATATCTCTTTCATGTTGACCACCTGACTCTCATCTTAACTTATATAAAAGACGGAGAGCCTATTGAGAGATATTTGCAATTTTTGCTTAAGGAAGAGCATAAAGCTACATACATAGCACATACCATCTTAAAAGTTTTGGAAAGCCATCTAAAAAGAAGAAAAAATGTATTACAAACAACTATGTCACAAGAACGATTTCTAATTTGTCAATCATGTGCATAGATAGTGATATCCTTCAAAAATTGTACTTTGAGGACATACTAGAAGATTTTGCCAGCCACAAATCCCTAAAAAAACCATTAACGTCAATGTAAGTCTAATTCTCGAAACAGTAATCACTTCACTTATATTTTATTTGTATGAATGTAACCATAATAAATAACCAAAAAAGTCACAAAGTCAATAAAAGACAAATAAAAGAAAATTCTGATGTTTTTATTCACATTTTTCTTAGCTTTCTAAAAGGGCCCAAACTGTTGTGTGGCAAGTGGCGCCTACATAACCTAAGGCGGCCCTGTTTGTGACATAAATAATTGTGATAGAAAGTTAATTTTTTTTTTATTATTTGACTAACTGACCTATTCGGAACAAAAACATTTATTTACATATGTCTAAACATGGTGTCAAATTGAAAAATGAGATGTTCGAAACACCAAAATTTTGGACTTAATTTTTGAATTAATTTTATAAAAAAGTTCACATAACTTTTTTTCCCAGAAACTGCTACAAAAACCTTATTTCATCAACTTTTTGAACGACAAATTTAACATTGCTACATTTATGGTGTGACCCTAAAAATGGACCCGAAGTAAATGAAAAATTATAATTTTTATGAATAATTAAAGAAGAAACAAAGTGACATAGTCGTAATTATTTTTTGAAGTATTACTACTTATGCCTGCTAAACTCTCCTAATTGGAACTTGAAGATTATGACAGAAAAGTACAATTTTGTCAGAAAATGTTGGAAAGCTAAATGGAAAATAACAACTTTTTCAATTTAATTTTATGGACCTCATTCTTAATTTCTAAGAACAATATAGTGTTGATTTTTATTGTGGGCTGTTAAACAGGCAGCTAACTGACCCCTTTAGAATTTCAGATTGCTTAAATGTCTTACACAAAATTTTTAACATACAGAGCTATGATGTTCCAAAACGTGGGTGCATCTAATCACTATACCTAAGAAATTATTTACGAATAAATGAAAGATTCACCGGGAAATGGATAGGTTTTGCCGAACCTATAACTTGGCCTCCATAGTCTCCCGACTTAACTTCCAATTAACTTTTTTATTATAATAAGTTATGTATTAAAAGAAAGTTGCAGTTTGGGAGAATTAAGAAAAAATCTGACAGAAACTGAAGTATTAATTAAAAACAAACCAACGGCATTAAGACGTTTAAAAGAGAATATTTTTCAGCCAGTCTATATTTATTTTGACCAAGACTGTAGTAATTATAAATTTGTGATTTTTTTTAAATAAATACCTTTCTAACAATTTTCATTTAGTATTAATAATTTCTTTACTAACACACAAAAATTATGATTTTTCACATTTTAGGTTCAGTTCAAAATCGCAGGAGTACCCATATCAAATTTCTCAATTAAAAAGCTAATGAAATAGGAAGGTTTTTGAAGTCGATTCTGGAAAAAAGTTGTGTGATTTTTTTTTTAAATGATGTCAAAAATTAAATTCATAATCTTATATTTTGAATATCTCATTTTGTTGTTAATTTTTTGGTGCCATGCCAAGACATTGTAAGTAAATATTTTTATCCCGAATAGGCCAATTAGTAAACTAGTCATGTCACAAATTCACATCAATTATTCATGTCACAAAGAAACATTTTGTCTTCTATCTATGAGTTGGGCTAAAAACACAAAAAAATGATAACTTGAGCCTACCAAAAACCGCTGTACATGCTAGAAGTATTTTGGAAAGTTCTTGAGATTCTCTACCTCTGCTCTTCTGCTTAACATTATTTCTTGGGCAGACTCTATTAGTGGAATTATTAATTGAGAGGACATTATCATTTAAAAAATATGGTAATTAGAATCCGATTGATTTCTACAGCTTCCAAAAAGTACTTCACGCATATAATATAAAATTAAATTTAAATTAATGCCGTGTTTATATGTAATCATTACATTTAAAGCAGTGATATCTTATTTGAAGCCGAACGCCTATGACCTAAAACCTAATTTCTTGCATACGATTCATTCTGAATTTCAGCTTAAATTTAAATATTTTCTAAATCTGCTAAAAAAACATAATTGATAATATGATTCAAATGACACTAGAATGGTACATTTTGAAGTGGGTTTCGTAAATTATTATTGTGGTTAACCTTTTTTAAAATATTAACAATGGAAAAGTATGCATTAGGGCAACAGGTATTATTTTAAATTAATATTTACATAGCATAAAAAAAAATTTTAGATCCAAATATTTGTTAGTGCTAAAATGTCAATACAATTTTTTTGAACATACTTATAAGTACCTTTAATATGTTCATTTTCATACCAAAGACTAACAAAACTGGGTCAAACCCTAGTGATCCCTCCTTGATAATGTGGCCTTGGAGTAGCACTAAATGCTTGGATACAATTTCTAGCTTAGGTAAGATTCTAACCTAATTTAATTAGCTTTAGAGCATTACTTTTTTGTTTTTAAATATTTTAAAAAATTTTAAAAGTATTTAAGAAAACCCTGTTGAGAAAATTCTCAAATCGAAATTCTTATCTTCCAAAAACAAATTAACAGTGTACTCACTTTGGCGCCATATCATGATATCGGCGCGGGTCGTGTGCATCGAGGGGGGGTGCCGAGCCCGGCGCGGGCGCGCCGCCCGTTGCCCCCGCGCTCCCCGCGCTGCGCCCCTCGCTCTCGCTGCGCGCGCCGCCGCCGCGCCGCCGCCCGCCGCGCTTCGACCCATCGCCATACGAGCTGTTTTATATGGGACCAAAAACGTCAATACTTAATCTAATAATTGAGTTTTATTATAAATTTAATAGTTATATTTACAAGAACATACTACACATGATGATTATCAGTTACAAAAAATAAGGTAAATTGAATGTATTGCTTGCTTTTTATAATGACACAATAATTTATTTTTAACTAATGACTTCATATACACAACCATTCGAAACGTGGTTTGAAGTACAATGTTGAAATTCTTTCGCACTCAGGTTTTTACCAGGAATAAATATAAAAATGACTTTTGATATAAACCGAAAGAATACCCTATCTGGTGCCAATTACAAACTGAGGGTATTTCTTAGCAAAAGTCATTCATATTTTTTACTCAATACAATTTTTTTTGCTGAGTTATTAAAACTAAATAAATATATCATGCATATAAATGAAAGCCATGCGTTTCCCCTCCCGTAAAAAAGTTAACATTTTAGCTCGGAAGTTTTAATAATCCCAGAAAAACTGGCATTTGTTAACCCGAAAAAAATGAAAAAATATATTAAAAAATCAAGTTACATCGTTATAATTTAATTAATATAACTTCTGTCTTGTTTTATTTACAGCAGACTTAAAAAAAATTTGCAACGCAAAAACACCGTATACAAGAAATTACTTAATTTTAAATATTACATTTAAAAAGTAACCATCAATATCAAGCAAACACTATTTCTATTTAGATCACGCTAAATACTACAATTAATGATGTGATGATGAATATATGATGAATTGAGTGCTTGAAATAATAAGGTAAATGATTTTAAATAAAAAGGAAACAATTAAGTTGAAAATGAAACCACAAACAATAATTTGGTAATAATAAAATTAATGAAACAATGTACCATGATGTGACAATGTTGAATGACTGGCGAAACCTTCTCCGCTCGTCTTATGACAAACACCTACTCGTAACTGGCTCACGCAACCAAACAGATATTTTATTACAAGGCAATATACATGATTTAGATAAGAAACCTGGTATTCATTTATTATAACATTTAAATAAACGTTTAATCTATAAATATAACATTTTGATTATGTGATGAAATGCAACACAAAAATTTTAAATTAAATAATTGTCTAAATTTTTTTCAGAGTGTTCATATTTATATGTATTTTTCTAAATAACAAATTTATCTCACTTAATGACATTGTTAAATTAGCAATTTTCCATATCAGACATATGGTATGTCTACTTAGGCAGATACTGCACAGTTAAGCAGATACTGCATATTATACAATAGAATTTGACACGACTAAAATGATACTCTCCACAGAGACAGCATGTTTTTTTTATTCCAAAAAATAGGATTTACAAATTATTTACTTTATTTCATTCTCATGGAAAGTACTATTTTCTTTCGTCAATGCTAAAGAACTGTAACGCATTATACAAGACACCTTCATATTTGCAATTCATTAAGAATATTGATGGTAAGGAACTTTTTGAATTATAGAATATGTGTTATAGAAACCACATCACACTTTATCCATATTTATAACACCAACTTTTTCAATGAATGCTATCCTGTTTACAAAATCAGTTGGGTTTGTTTATGTAAAATTTCAGTATAATAAAAAAATAATTGTTAAATTATATAGTTCTTATACAGAACACTTTTCAAATACAAAAAAAATGCCTTCGGTGTGAAAGAAAAATGTAACTGAAATATGAATAAAAGTATGCAAATAGATTTTTACAAACTGCCAGAAACACATCAAAATGTTAAACAAGATCAATAGAAAAAAAGCCTGCTGCTACTTTCCAATAAAAAAAAATTATTTAAAAATATGAACATAGAAAAAATGAGGCTATAAATAACCATAGCTTTTGTGCATTTATATTAAAATAGTAACAAAATATTGAATGCACATCTTATCTTATTCATAGTAATGAAATTCACTTGGAGTAATCCCTTAACCTAAAGTAAGCAAAATATTGAAATTCTTCCTAATCATTAATATAAACCTTACAAAAACTACAAAAAGGTAATTCTATATCAAAACTATTGCTTTCTTAGAGAAAGAGATTTTGGTTTATTCCTCAAACCTTGGTCAATAGTTAAAAAATTAACTTGTCAATTCCTTCAAGCAAAATTGAACTTATTAGCAGCTTAGTGACTAGTTGGCAAGATTTTAGTTACAACCAAAATGAAAAATTAATTAAACTCAGATCTCCTCATATTTTGTAAGGTTACATAAAAAAAGTTTTAAATACAATTTCATACTTATAAACCTACAGTACAGAAATTTAAAAAATATATCCAGTAAATCTTAAAACTAATTCATATACATAAAGACGTACATGAAATATACTAGTCTTTGGACACAATACTAATATTTTAATTTCATAATTTATAAAGACGGAAAACTGGTTGTATCTAGACCACGAAAGGTGATCAACCTTTACATCTTATGAATTAAAAGCAAATTGTTGTTTGTAATATTAAAATGAAATCCTATTTCAGTTTTTAAAATTACCTATAATTTAAATGTAAAATAGGACATTATTATAATTATACTACTTTCAATGTCTTCATTCAAATAACAAAAAGTAATCTCGTCTTTCCCAAGTGAGTTACTTTTCTGTAAAACTCTGAATAAAAACAAATATTTGAAAATATTCTTTTTCTTTTACATTTTATAGAAAATGCTTAATGTGTTAAAATAATTGTTTACACTTCTGACAACTTTCAATTATTTTCTTGATTGAGGCATAATATGTACACCTTAATGTTCTCCAGTAAATAGATAGGTTACAAAAACCACTTAACTTATTCAGCTTCATGAATACCAGATTCGTTATCTTCATCTTTAGTATCAACTTCTAGCTTAGACTTCAAATCCTCAATTACGCGATCAGATATCTTAAGATCATCCTCATCAACGAGCTTGCAAACGGTAATCTGTTTGGCGCCGCCCTGAATCAACAGCTGCGTGGACGAGTGCTTCGATGAATGCGAATGATTATCATCTGTGCCATCGGACTCTGTTAATTCGCGTGACGTTGCAGCCTTCCCTAGTGTTTTTTTCTTATGAAACTCTTTGATTTTCTCCTCCAAGTCTAGGGTACTGCGTTTCGACCCCCTTCAGTAAGCAAAGGGTGGGAGAGGGAAGTGTATAAAACACATAAGTTATTATTTATCTTATATCACAAATAAAATAAGATATTTCTTAAATTTGCAATCTCAGCATAACAAGATTCAAAATAAGTTAAAGTAATAGAAAAACGAAAAGGGGATATGAAAAATATGATAAATTTAGAATGCACGGCGATAATGCAATGAAAATAAAGAAGCTGTATTCATCTACTAATGCTAAAACAAACCAATCAGATCTAAAAATACGTGGTAAAAATAAAAAGTACTATTTAAAGAAGTAATTATTTGAATTAAATTTCTTAGTCTTTTATTGTTGTTTTAAATTTCAGGTTGGTTTCACGTCAATTGAAGCAAATAGATTTTATAACAAAATATACTTTAATTTTTGATATCTTCGCGAAAATCATTATTTATTGGAAGTTACAGAAAGAGTTCATTCGTAAGCCCACTTCTTCAGAAGCAATACCTATTATAAACGCTACTTTCTCTATTGGTGAATAATGAAGTAAGAGTTAAGAATAAAACGGAAGTTTATTAAAAATAAGTGAAACAATCAGAAAATAGTGGAAATGAAGATATAAAACTAATTGTAATTAATGAAATAAAATGAAAAGTGCTTTGCTATTGCGAAAAGATCAAGATATATACAAAAAATGTGAATTATATTATTGTGACTATTTTATAGGGGATTAATTTTGAATGTGGTGCAAGAATGGTAAAATCCAATAAACACAAAAATATTCTTAAAAAAGAATTTTGACCAGATAGAAATCAATTCTAAAAATATAAATATTTATAAAAATTAAGATAAATATTAAATTATAAATGAATGTAAGGATAGGAATATATTAACAATAAGTAGAAAAATTATGAATTAAATTGTTATTGCTCCATAGATACCGATATTAGCTATTTAATTAAATCAATTGTACTTACCAACCCAATCATTATACTGTTAATTTTTTACCATAAGATTATTATGGTAAGATGGTAATAATTATTCGAATTTTAATAGTTTTTGTATATTTTAATTTATGTCATGAATAAATTTTATAATCTTGTAATAGTTACTTCTTTATGCTTCACTACAAGCACGCAAGAAATAAATTGAAAACCACTAGTTTTGTGGAAGGTATTCTTACATACAGAATTTTTTTCTTGAATGCATTTTAAAGGGTTGTATATATCAACAATCATCAAATTGTAACAGCCATCCATAATTTATAACACGACACCTTATTTATTTTCAGTTTGCTTTGCCAAACAATCTAGCTACCTCTCTGCCTCAGGTCTGCTTTATAATTTAATGCTGTATTTTGACCACTTTCTACTCATTTTTGTTTCATAACCTGACCCTAACCCTCACAGATATGTGACATAATTTATGGATGACACCTATACAGATAAACTAATTGCATTAGATAAATGATTCAATTTATACAACACTATATGCAATGGACAAATTGTGTTTTTCAAGTAATCAATTTTTTTAACATATCACGAAATCACAAATACAGATGTGTCTACCTTATAGTCTCCACAATACCAATACGCTTAAACTCCAACACCAATACATGCTTAATGTTATAAAAGCGAATGGCCATGCACGATAACATACACTTACTTGGCGAGAGGAATGTTATCGCGGTCTGCATACGCATCATACATATACTCGCTGTAACAGACAACATAAACTCATAGGACGATACGAAAAGAAATTGCAAAAAAATCCATTACAAGCAAACGGTTACTATTGCAAGGGGACTTAATCTGAAGGTAGCGAAATTATTTTTGATATAATTTGAAGTAATGGCAGTCAACAACTATGTCTTAATAAAAACTTAATAGTTTTGATCTATTGTTTGTATTTTAATGAACATTATATTTTAAACTAATAATTTCACTACAAGAACTCTTTTTTAGTTATATCATCATAAATCAAATTTTCATTGTCAATAAAAAACTTCTGAAAAATTACACAAAACTCCTATGATTATCCAACACACATAGCTGTTTACACAAAGAAATTTTCTAATGTCAAAAAATAAAATTCTTTCACAAAACTTTTAAAAATAAGATTAAAGTCAACATGAATGAGTCTCCTTGCAATTGATTATTACAATATTGATATATTGGAAAATATTGGTAATAAGACATAATAAATATAATCTTACAGAAAAGCAATTTTTTTACCATGATGTTTTGCGACAATCCACTGTAAACTATTTCTTTTTTTATTACATTACTTATTCATTAATGTTTCTAATCTTAAAGTTAATCCAAGTGATTTTTTAAAATTGTTTTTTAACATTTATTTATGGGAGAAAGAAAAATTACTTAACCATAATTAGTCATTATATTTCATAAGCCATCAAATTTCTTTTACATAATCGATTGTAACTAATTTTTTGTAGTCGGTTTCACTATACAATAAATATTCATAAAATAATAACTAGAAGCAACTACACACTCACATTTCAGATACCTTCATAACACAAAATGCCATCATTGGCCTATATAAATTTTTTATTTTATGTGATGATATTAAAAGTTACTTTGTCGACTTACTAGTTGCTGGCTAGAAATAATATAGATACTTTCGTGTAAGATTTGTATTGTTAAATAAATTATTAGAAAAATGACAAACTGATATAATAATAATAAACCATGCTGTCATACAATTTAAAAATATTAAAAGAAAATACTTATAAGACACATAATTTACTCATCCATAATATGTATGGCACTTCTCTTTTTATTTGAATATAGGCTAGAATGTTCCCTTTTCATTAATATTCTTTTGTCATCTATATAAATAGCTATCTCTGGTTTATTCAAACTATAAAAAAATTTATACAAAAATAATAGAAACATGGACAGTTTATATTCTAACTATTTTTGTACTAGACTACTCAATAAATATATAATTTATTGAATAGTAATCTTGTATTACATTAATATAAACCATGCTGTTTCTTTGTTACCCCTTACTCAATATCTTTTCAAAAATTCATCATTAAATAAGTCAACGAGACTAATAGAAAATGCTAAAAGAAAAATTTAGATTAAAAATAGTAATAAGTTTCTATAAGAAATATCTACTTAAATGTTAAAGTTACATATTTCTATTATCAAGTATTATATATCCATCCTAGATATCAAGTAATATATATCATTGAAAACTATTCACTGGTATACAAAACTTTGGATTAATTTTTCATATATGTGGATGTGGTGTTACTCTTAGAACTTACAAAAGATTTTCATTCAATTCATTCACTAACATACCTAAAATAGCCATGAAATTGTCCAAAATAAATTTACTTTGAAGTCTGTCTTCTGTGCTTTTTTGCCATAAAATAACTGGAATTTTCAAAATCCAAAAACGGACACAATTTTTCACAGACAAACAGATGTATATCTGGTTACTATCATTGATTTGTAGGCAAACTTTCAGGCCTTATAATCAAAAACCACTCCATAAATAAATAACAGATACCGATAGAAATTATCTAGGTTTGCAATGATAAACAAGCACATAATGTTTAAGATCAGATATTTATGGAATTTGTGGATTAGACAGATGAGTATTAATAAATCTAAGTAATTTTCCATCAAAGCTTTTTGCTCCCAAAGCGCTGTGATTAACTAGCAAACACCAACATGAATTACTTTAATAATAACCAATTAACCAAATTAATGAAATGAATGATATGAATAATGAGCATCACCATAAAATTTTATTTTGGACTTCTTATAATAATATATTTAAATACCCCAATTTTTTCTATGTTTTACGGAAATGTTAACATATTATTTTAGTATATTTTAGTATATTTTAGTATAATAAATTACTCATTTACTTTTCTAATTTTCCTGCTTTACGATCACAACGAAAATAAAAATAAAAAATGAAATTAATATGATGCAATATCAATACTCTATGCAAACTATCCTAATGTTATAACCATCTATACACACTTAAAGAGCGTTACAAAATAAAATAAATATAATAAAACAAACACGTGCAAAATACTGGTTGGGCAAGGTCGAAGAGCACAAATTCTAAACGCTATATTTATTGAATAAAATTATACATATATCTCATTACCCGCTGGCACTGAAGAGAGCAGGGACGGAGGTCACTTTGACCAGAATTGTGTTTTGCAACGAATTTTGCCCATCGGTTCATACTCACTGCGTGATCCCGTGTTACGATAATAAATGAAAGAAAAAATACACAAAGTGAATTTGAAAACTTTGTTTAAAAGGAGAAAATAAAAGATCCTCAAGAAATACCAATCAACCCAGGTATGGACTAATTATATTTCCAGAAATATACGTGATGAAGATGAGAAAATAAAAGTGAAATATAGAAAAACAAAACGAATTTATTAATAACCAACAAAGTAAAAAATAACAGGTACATACAAAAATGGTTTGTAGAAAATGAATATTCGAAGAATGAGTAAATACAGGCAAGTAAATAAGTTACAGTAATACACTTGCCGGCCAGTAACAAGCATTTAAATATGAGCTCTTCAACCATTACTACGAAAATTATATGAAATAATCAAATATGTAAAAAGAGACAAAAAGATTTTGTAAGCTCGTCATCTCACAACGATACTGTTAAAATTGTGTTTATGTGATAAACCAAAGGAAACCAAAACAACCTAGCATAATTGTTACCAACTTTGAAAGACATGTGCAATCATATTTTATTTTTATTTCATTGTGCATTCCATAACTTTACTGGGAATATTAAAATTACAAGTCCATTGCAATTGATAATTAACATTACAAGTACAAAAAAAGAAAAGGAAATAAACAGAAAACTATAATGATTAAATTAAAATCAACACATGAAAATAAACATGAATTTACACACAAAAATGAAAATTATATTAGGTACATATATGCTTGGGACAAAAATAAAGTTATATAAATGTGAGAAAACTAAATACAAAATACATGATGATGTGTACGATGTGACGGTCAAAAGTATCATTATGATTATCATTTATACCAAGATATTCCATGAAAATATTCCAATAATGAATGAAACATTCGCATACTCATGTTAATAACCTTAATATGATTGTAATGATGTCTCATGAAATACATTATACTTTAAACAAAGTGATAATTTCAATTCGTAAAATATAATGTGTTAATGGTTTACTCTTATATGTATAGAAAATGACTTCATCTTAATCATAATTGATCAGATTGATAGTGTCCCAAAATTTAACATCAAGGGAAGTCTTTAGGGCAGGCTGTAGGCCAGTTTATGACTACCCAGAAAAAAAATAATAAAAAAATCGAAGACATTTTTTATAACATATGCATTTTATAGGAAAATGTTGAAAATCAACACCTGTGCAACATTTTAAGTACTATAATGATAAATTTGCAATTTTGTTGTTCTAATTTTTAAAAATAATACTGCTATTGAAAACAATCCCAAATTAAACCCGAATTGCTAAAAACACAAAAGATATTTTTGTGTCAATTTTTTCTTGAAATCAGTAAAAAAAATTATTTTCAGCTAACTCTGACACGTTCCAATGTAAAAACACAAAGTATCGGGACTACCATAGCAAGTTATTGTAAAAGTTGGCAAAACTAATTAAGATTTCAAAATGGCACAATACATTCTTAATTTTGCTTTAAAAAAAATTCTTGCATTTTTTTTCTAAACAAGAGCCAATTTAAAATTAATACCTTTTTCTAAATGCAAATGGTATTCAGTGCTTATAGTTTCAGATTCATGTAGATTGCGTTAGACGAGACGTCAATAGATGTGAGTTAAGAGTGAAGCAGTCAATGAAGCCATTTAAATTGAGGAAGAGCAAGACAGGTAGTGAGCCTATTGAAGAGATATTGGTAGAGATTGGAAGAGATAGTGACGTCATCTTCTATTGTTTTTGATTGGTTTGCTCAGTTACTAACAGGTAACGGAAACAACATTATGTCATAATCACTTATGGTATTCATGTTGCTCTCGCGCCGATGACTTTGGTATTA